>CM033457.1:6129848-6409848 GCA_019425755.1 Amaranthus cruentus | reverse complement strand
GTAACACTTTAAGAATTGGTAACACGAATATGTAACACTTTAAAAATTGGTAACACTAATTAATATGTAACACATTTTACGTTACTAACCCATTTGTAACACTATTTTACTTATTTATTATTCTTATTTTTTTTTTTAAATTAAAATTGACAAAATAAATTTTTAATTTTAGATAATTTAATATTTTTACAATATTGATACATGCCCCAAACTATTTTTAAATATTTTATATTATCCAAGCTAGGGCTAATTAATTTTTTAAAATTTACAACTATTAATTAATTATCCAAGATATATAACTTTGAATGATGTAGATTAAGATTATATAGTGAGGGATGTATTAATAGTTGTTTGCATACAAGAATATATACATTTGATTTCAAAAAAAATCACTATTATAATACATCTCAGTTGGTAGTTGGTGCAAATCAATATTAGAGGCGTTGGGGCTCACAGATTGCGTGTTCGATTCCTTCGAGCAGCAGTTAGTTGCAAAATTTTAGGTTTTTTAAAGTGTTACATTTAGGGATGGCAACGGGTTGGATCTGGACCGGGTCCAAGTGGACCCGGATCCAAATCCGTTTTCAGAGGTAAGACCCAGATCCGCGGGTCTAAATTTTCAGGACCCAGATCCGGATCCATGGATCCGACGGATCCAGTATCGGATTCGGGTCCAAAACGGGTCCTACTTATTTTGGAATTTTGGATCGTATTGGATTGCGATAGAGTTATATTCATTAACGAATGATAATAATATATATAACTAACAATGTCATACTAACAATGATAAAAACTACAAATTAACATAGCCTTCAAATAACTAATATTCTTACTATTAAATTTCATAAACAAAATTTAAACAACAGTTGAATATAATTAATGTGAATTGTTAGGTCACTTATCAAACTTTGTTAATGGTACAAATAGTTTACTCCTTACTTCAATAATGTCGCAGACAGAGACAGAGAGTGGGCAAGAGTCCAGTGGAGAAATGCGAAATTACGGAGGCAATTTAGCTTTGGGGAATTTGGGTAGTTTACTAAGTTTAGCACCTTAGGTTTATTAATTATTAGTAATAGAAAAGTAATGTTACAGACTTTAGAGTTTAGAAAAGTGGGAACTTATGGGCTTTATAAGTAAATCAGATTGTAGCCATAATTCGTTATTAAAAGAAACGGGTCTTACGGATCCATGGGTCCGGATCCGGGTATTTTTTTGAGACCCGGATCCAGATCCGTCATTTTAAATCGGATTCAGATCCTATCCGGATCCGTTAGGTCTAAAAATTTAAAACCCAGATCCGTCAGGATCCATTGCCATCCCTAGTTACATTAGCTTAATTGATTAAATGAAAAAGTGTTACCTAATATGAAATTTTTTTTTACCTAATCCTCATCAAAGTGTTACATAAAGTAATTCAAAGTGATACATTATTGAAAAGTGTTACATTAGCTTAATTGATGAGATGAAAAAGTGATATATACTTAATTATTAAAAAGTGTTACATAAGAAATGATAAGTAACACTATGAAAATGATACTAAACAAAAAAAGTGTTACCTAAAGTTATTTAAAATAACACTTTTAAAAGTGTTACCATACGCATGTAAAAGTGGTAACACCGCCAGATGTAGCACCCAAAAAAGTGTTACCTTAGGTCTATAGTAACACTTTAAGCACTTTAGGTTAAACTTTTTGGGTGTTACCTAAAACCAATTATGTAGTAGTGCGTAGACAAGATTAGACGAATGTAGAACGTTTTGTCCGGTCCGATCTGGTGACTTAAACCGTACTGTCCAGCCTGGAAAATTTCCAAATCAAATTTTTTGTTTGGTATGATTGTAATGTCTGATCAGACCAAACAGACCGTGTGCACCTCTACGATAAATGACTATAATACATATTCCCTTCTATTTGGTATTTCAAATTTACCAATGTAATATTTTAATACTAACTATATCTCAAACTGTAGTTGGTTAAAAATTATTAAAAAAATTAATGTAATTAATTGAATTTACGTTCAAACGAATCAATTAAGATTTTATTCTACTACTTCCTTCGATTTTTATTACTTGCACTAGAATCCAATTTTACACTGTTCATCATTTTATAGTTTTTACATAATTTTTAGGAAAAATTCATATTAATAATCCAACATTTCACTCATTCGCTGTTAATAATCTTATCATTAGATTATTTTTTAATAATCCAACATTTACCCTTAGTTTGCTAACAACATAACTTTATATTTTATAATAATTTGACATTTTCCTCTAGTTTGCTATCAACAAACTATATATAAAGGTTAGATTATTTAAAAATAATCTAAATAAAAGATTATTCACAGCGAATGAGTAAATAATTTGATTATTAATATCAATTTTTTTATATTTTTTATTTATAGAATGAGAGTAAAATACAAATTAGATGTAATTGATGAACACTCCAAATTAAACGAATGGGAGGACAATTAATCAGATGAAGTAAGTAAAAAAATATATTTATTTAAAAATTACAAATATAGAATAATACTTTATTAATTTGATTCTTTACCTTTTTAAACCAAAGAAAGTTACACAGAAATAATAAAGATTTTTTTCCTTATATTAATAGTTAGTACATACATTGCACCAAAGTGACAGTTGTCACCTATCTTGTGAAGCGTTACCAGTACTTCCTCTGTTCACTTGCTACCATTGCATGAGTATAAAGATTAAGAAGTTACTGTGCAATGATGAGTAGTAGGTGAAAAATTGCTTTTTTTAGAATTTTTAATATCATTTGTTGAAAAAGAAAAACAAAAATAGGAGTAATTAGATATAGAATAGGATAAAAATAGGAGTAATTAGATATAGAGTAGGATAAAAATAGGAGTAGATATAATTTTAAATAATTGGTTTTTACGAAAAAAGAAAATGTAGCAAGTAATATATGAAATTTCCCAAAATGGAAAATGTAGCGAGTATTATGGAATAGAGGAAGTATATAATAATCCCTCCACCCCTTAAAGTGGGCACGCAAATTAAGAAAAATAGTAGTGGGATATTTTAAGTGATTATAATAATTGTAAAGGTGGTAGTTGTAGTATTTAAATGATTATAATAATTGAAAATGTGATAGGTGGAGTATTTTAAATAATATAAGTTGGTTAGTTGGGGATATTTACGTAAAAAATCTTTGCCAAAAATAAAAAGTAAATAATTAGAGTGAACTGATCAAATAAAGAAAGTGGATAATAAAAAGACAAGCAGGGAGTATATTAGTATGGAATCGGGACCAAAGGGAAAAACATAAGATTCCGTAGAATTTCATCTTGTTACTCCCCCCACTTTAGAGATATTATATTTATATCTTCCATTATCTCTATACTCGTGGATCTGCTAGATTTCTGAATAAGTGAATAATCAAAAGTCAATAGTCATGAGTGCTGCTACTACTCAACAACTGGAACAACAAACCATAGGTATGCCTACTACTCTTGTATTATCCTTAGTGCTATTTTTAATTTCCTGTTTATTTATCGAATGCTTTTTATTTTTAATCTATGAAATTGTTTAATCTTGTCTAATTTGTATTATTGTAATTCTAATAATATTAATTTATTATAATTTTTAATAAAGTATAATTAAAATTATTTTTGATTGAAATAATAAAATGGTAAACATGAAAAAATCAAATGAAAAAGTATTAAATAAAAAGGAGTACTAATCAGAAAATTATATGAGAGTTTGATTAACCTATTTTATTTTTAGTAAATTGAATTATTTGTGCTTTATTTAAATAACAATTTTTTTTGGTTCCATCCAGTTTCTCCATTTTCATTTCCCTCTCTCGCCCTTTTTTTTTTAAGTTTTTAAAAGAGCAAAATTTAATTTTTTTTCCCTCCCTTTCTTGAACAAATTATTATTTATATTGACTGATCTTATATAGTGAATTAAACTTATTTTTATAGAACTTTGTTGAATATATAACTTTTTAGTTCTTGTTCACAGTACATTGAAATAATAATTGAAAAAAAGCGAGTGCACTTCAACAAGAATAAGTTCACTTCACGAGAATCAGAATCGAATTTTGTCTTATTTTATCCCTCTTAAAAAAATTTTGAATTCAATTATTATTTAGCCTTATCCTTTTATTTTTTTATTAGAGTATATAATATATATTACAGACGTTCTCTTGAGAAACCGTCTATAGTATAGACGTTTTTTAAGAGTCCAACTCATATCTCTCTTTTAACTTACAAAACCACTAATCAGTTTTTTTAATTTATAAATTGAGTCAGCCTCAAAACTTAAAATGTCTATTATATAGACGGTCTCAAGTATGAGAAATTTTCAATCTTTTCAATAGATACTATGAGAAATTTCATAATTCCATCCGGCAGAACTACTTAGGAGTGTCTCTTGGAATTTTCAATCTTTTTAATACTTCCTCCGTTCCCTTTCACTTGCAACACTTACCGTTTTTAGAAGTTTCATATTACTTGCAACATTACTGTTTTTGGCAAAAATAATCTACTTATTTTATCCTCACTTTATTCCTACCCCACTATCACCATTAATCATACATCATCCCATTAATTTTTTTAATATTTGTGGTTCCCACTTTTCATCCATCAAATTTATTATTCAATAAAACAATATTTCCACTATTTAAAAGATTCTAATTTTCTTAAATCCCGTGAACATTCTCTATGGGAACATCAATAGGGAACGGAGGAAGTAATATGATTTCATCATTCCATGAGGCAAAACTATCAAGGAGTGTCACTTGAAAATTTTCAATCTTTTTAATAAATAGTATGCTTTTATTTTTAAGTGGTAGAAAATTACAAAATGTAAAAATAATTTGCGAAGAAAAAATTTTGTAGCAACTTTCATGATTCCAAGTGGCAGAATTAGTGAATTACCTTGAAGCACCAGTTGGAAATTTTCAATCTTTTTAATAAATAGTATGATTTCATAATTCCATGTGGTAGAACTACCAAAGAGTGCCACTTGGAATTTTCAATAATTTTAATACAAAGTATGATATGATTTTATATTCCATGTGGTAGAACTATGAAGGAGTGTCACTTGTAATTTCTCAATCTTTTTAATAGATAGTATGATTTATTTTTAATTGGTAAAAAATTACATAATGTAAAAATAACTTGCCAAGAAAAAAAAATTTAGCAACTTTCATTCTTCCATGTGACAGAATTACAAAGAAGTGGCAATTAGAAATTTTCAATCTCTTTAATAAATAGCATGATATGCATTCATAAATCCTTGTAGCAAAACTTAAAAGGAGTGTCATATAGAATTTTCCAATCTTTTTAACAGATAATATGATTTCATAAATCTATGTGGCAATAGTAGAACATGATTGAATATAAAAATAATTTGTTAAGTAATCAAATTTAGCAAATTTAATAAATCCATGTGGCAGAAAAAGACCCAAGGAGTGCCATAATTCCTCATTTCATTTCTCGTCTTAAAAATGAGTTAAAAATATAACAATATGACTAAGTTATACTCTATTTTGTTTTTTAATATTCTTTTGTTATCTTAATAGTTTACCTAATTAAGATACATAATCCTTTGTTATCTCAATAGTTTATTTAATTAAAATAAATAATCCTTTGTTATCTCAATGGTTTATTTGATTAAGATGCATACTTTGTAGGGCAAAGAGATGTAGGATTCAATGGCAAGGACAAGGATCATACATTCATAGATCACAACCATAATAACAACGATCTTCAGATGAAAAAACTCAAAAATAACTACACAAAATGGGTACGAATCATCACTTACATCCTCTTTGTGCTTGTTGGCCAAACTATCGGCATTCTCTTAGGAAGACTCTATTTTTTCAAGGGTGGAAATAGCAAATGGTTGGCCACCCTTCTTTTTACAGCCGGTTTTCCCATCCTCATTCCCTTCAAATTCTTTTTCCATTCATCTTCACAAATTAGTACAAGTCGTTCACCTAGTTTAAGTCCTAATCCTAGTTCGTTTTGCCTAAAACTTTTCGGTCTTTACATTGCTTTTGGTCTTCTTTTAGCGGGAGTTAACTTGATGTATAGTTTTGGACTACAATACCTACCTGTTTCAACGTACTCCTTGTTGTGCGCAACTCTACTTGCATTTAACGCAATCACCTCCTTCTTCATAAATTCCCAAAAGTTCACTATCCTTGTGATTAACTCGGTTGTTATCCTCACAATCTCTGCATGTCTCTTAGCCATCAATCCCAATAATGAAGGTAGTAACACAACCAATGAAATCTCAAAGGGAAAGTTTGTATTAGGGGTTTTAATCACTATTGGTGCATCCGCGACTTATTCCTTGTACATGTCCTTGACACAGTTCTCTTTTGAGAAGATTATTAAGGATCAGAGCTTTGATACTGTTCTACGTATGCAACTTTATCCATCATTTGTGGCAAGTTGCGTATGTGTAGTAGGGCTATTTGGTAGCGGAGATTGGACAACTTTGAAGGGGGAGATGAGTAATTTTAAGATGGGGAGTGTGTCATATGTAATTGTATTAGTCTCTTCTACTATAAGTTGGCAAATTACTTATATAGGAATACTAGGTCTTATTTTCGAAGTATCTTCACTCTTCTCTAATGTGATTATCACCATGACCTTGCCCGTAGTTCCTATTTTTGGGGTTATATTCTTTCATGATAAGATGAATGGGGTGAAAATAATCTCTTTGGTTCTAGCTTTGTGGGGGTTTGTTTCATATATGTATCAAAATTACTTGGATAATATTGAAGATTACAAGGCAAAAAAGAATTATGAGAAGGATATTGGTCTTGTTCGTAGCACTGAAATGTGTTAATAGAAGATCTTGTGTAATGATATATTTAAGCCATTATAGGGCAAGATCTTGTGTAATAATATTTAAGATTACATATTGTTTATATTATATATTTATGTATGTAGTATGTTATTTAATTTGTTTTATGTGTATTTTAGAATAATTTTTGTCTATTGATTTTTCAATATATGTTTGTAGCACAATTAAGTTTTATAAAGATCTATGGATAAAATAAAGAGAGTTTGAATTATTTTAATGAAATTTGGAGGATTTTGTGATATATAGGTAAAAGTAAAAATGAAATAAGTTTGGTGAACAAATTAATGAAGAAAATTTTTTAAATTAAAGTATAATGGACAAATTACCTCAAAAAAAAGTATAATGGAGAAATATTACTTGAAAGACAGATAAAAATATATATCTTCGTTTACGTGCCTTTCTAAGAAATAGTAATCGTATAGAAAATTTTGTAAGGCAAGCCAAATATCATATGATTTAATAAAAGTTTTGGATAAGTTCATATAGCAGCCTTAAAGAGTTTTGCTAGATTGTTGACTTATAGGAAACTAATTAATTACTTAATTAGCTATATATAGATTGAGTTAACTTAGGTATGTTATTGATTTAACGAATATTTACCAAAACGAATATTTCCGTAAATTAAGGAAGTAGATTAAATATGTGAATGTAAATTAAGAAAATCATGCGTGTTATGATCAAAATTAAAATATAGTAATTCCGTAAAAAAAATAAAAAAAAAATAGTAAAATCCGTAGGACGAATAGAGAATCACAATAAGAATTTTTAAACCAAAAACTACTCTCTCCCCTAGATAGTTTGACTCATATAGTATTGAAATAATGTTTAAGATGTTAAATACAGTAGGTTAATCAAAATACACATTTTATTGAGAATTATAAGATAGAATATAAAGCATAAAAGCAAAATAAAAATGATAAAAATAATTATATCCTCTATACCACTGAAATAGCTTCGATACATATATGTTATAAAAAAAATGTTTACATGTTATTGTCATACTCATTATCTCAGTATCTGACACAAAATCAGCATTTAAAAGGAGAGGTAGTGAATATATCATATCCTTTATGGGAGAATAGGAGAAAATAATACAATCAATTTAAACCCTTAAATAAAAAAAAGCTACAAAATCAGACATGAATAACATGCATCAACATAATACTTCATAAAAGAAGTTATTTGGGAATGTCACGTGTTAAAGGAACCAACTCAACCAAATGCTTAACCTGATGGTTGAGGCCTCAAAATATGTTATACTCTAACACGTCCCCTTACACGAGAGCCCTTTGGGCTAAACGTGTGGATGCAACACAGACTCTCCTCATACCTGGTGCTAAATATTTCACTTAAATGAGGGGTGATTGAAATTCGAACCAGCGACCTCTTGTCACGTTGGCTTCTGATACCATGTAAAGGAACCATCTCAATCAAAAGTTTAAGTTAATGCGCCAGAATATGTACTCTAACATTACGAAATACTTCCTCTATTCTGATTTACTTGCTACTAAACCATCTCAATCAAAAGTTTAAGTTAATGCGCCAGAATATGTACTCTAACATTACGAAATGGAAATTTTTTTTGGAATTTTTTAATATTATTTGTTGAAAAATGAAAAATAAAAATAGGAGTAATTAGATATGGAGTAGGATAAAAATAGAAGTAGGTATAACTTTATATAAAATGATTGATTTTTTTACTAAAATAGAAAATTTAGCAAGTAATATAAAATTTTTCAAAATAAAAAATATAGCGAGGAACGTTGGAAATATTAGATGCAATTCAATGAGTTAAAGGGAGTATGAGACAAGCATTAGTGGGGAATCATTTCAATGTATTACAGACAAAATGAAAAGGAGATAACTGGCTAAACGATAAGCATCTAGATTGGAGCATACTGACATACTGTAGATATAAGGTGTTCACTCCGATTGTCAAATTAGTAACGTGTTAAAATAAATTAATAAAAATTTTGTTGGAGTTTTGTTTGTAAAATGAGCAACTTAAAATTTTTTCAAAACTCTAAATTTACCTTTAAGTAAATTATCGCAATATTAATCCTATGTTACTACCACTATAGAATGAAATGGATGATATATGACTTTCACATCACATCGTACAAAGTTATAAAAGTTATAAGTTACAATAAGATTAAAGTTTGACATAGTGTGTGTAATACTTCCTCCGTTAAACAATACTCATTACATTACGGTTATACGATTCATCGTTCAAACTTATTTTATATATTATGGCTTATACGTAAGAAATAATATATGCAAGTGAAATCTTATTGAATCGTCTAATCACATACTTTAATAAAGTCAAATGTTTATAATTTTTAAATTTTCTTATTCTAATATTTAAATGATTAATTAAAATAATATATTGAACTGCTTAAAAAGTAGAAATAACATGGTAATGAAAAAAATCGAAAATTACTTTTTTAAGAAAAAGCATGGCTAGCCTGTGCTATCCATAGTTATATAGTACATCTGCTACTATTTAGATTATTTGGTTGATTTCAGATTAAATGTTTCGAGTCGGTTTAAAATTAAAGTTTGCGTCCATGTAAACACCTTTAATTGTGGACACCTTTTTAAGAGTGAAAAACGAGGGTATCCCCACCCCTTTAATTTGATCACATCTTATTAGCATTGATAAATGACGCAGCAGATCCACGTTTTTGGATGCGTTGAGGTCTATACTCGAGATTTATTCCAAATATAGGTGTGATCGTACCAGTGCCGTTTTTCTTTTTTTTTTTTCTTTTTTTATATTTTATGGTTTGTAGGCGGCCTGGCCCTGGGGTAGGCAAAAGGGACCACCAGGGCCCAATTCTAAAATTCATAAATCCAGTGTGTGAGGGGACTCGCATTACAGTAATTAATACTTCTTCAGTTACATAATATTTGCTACATTTTACTTTTTTACGCAATCCAATGCACAATTTTAATTGTTAATATCTTAAACTACACTTATTTAAAAATTATAAAATTTTAATATTATGAAAGTATGTGATTAGACGATTCAAACAAGATCCCACTTGACTATATTTTTATTTACACATTAATCGCAATATGTAAAATAAGGTTGAACGATGAATAGTACACAAAATCGAAATGTAGCGAGTATTTCGGAACGAGAGGATGTAATAAATAAAGGGGCCTAAAGTTATTCCAACAACTAAAACAATTGACACGGTAAAAGAAAATTTAAGAAACCTTGGGAAGTGTTGCAATTAATAAGTATCACTGTTAATACTCTTCTTAATTTCTCTTTGGATAAATCACCGACCTTCTACAAATAGTTTATTGACTTAATCTAATAATCTACACAGTTATTGATTAATCCACTACTCTCTTATATCACTCTTTCACTTCTCTAAAAAGGGTAAAGCTTAATATGCATGAACCATATTCATCCTCAAATGAAGTCATAAACATGAATTTAAATCTTATCTCTTTAGTATTTTTCTAATGACATCCATATTGAGAGAGTTTGAGGGGTTTTGGAAAGTTATACTCTTAATTGTTCTTGAAAGATTCATTATTATAGAAATCCTTAGTTCTGAATTCTTATACTTTTCAAACTCCAAATCTTCAACATTTGAATTCTTATTTCTTCCTTTTCTGACGGTATGAATATTCGAAAATTTCTTTTTTTTGTTACAAGTTAACATTATATTCCCTAATAATCATTAATAGAAATTAATGGATGCTTTACTTGTATAATATTATTTGGTATTGTTTGGGTTGTATTTTAACACTAACTAATTTTATTTAACAAGCTTTCAAAATTTATATTACTTTTTTCCTTTGTAGAGATTAGATTAGATCTAGTATAACTGTATAAGAATGTCTTGAAATTTATTTGAGATGTCATAGAGTTATTAGAATTATTAGAAAAACATTCATATGATAGTTGATGAAAGGTAGAATAGCTATTGAGATTTAGATTTAGAAAGGTGCATATATACAAAGTTATATATCCTAAATAAGTAACTAAACTAGTCTTAAGTAAAAAGAAACAAATTAACATTCTAAAAATAATAATTTAATTTCCTGCTTTTCTACATTCCCCCTCAAGTTAGGTCTTCGGATCACCAATACCTAACTTGAATAAAGTCTGCTCAAATGCTTCTGAAGTAACTGCCTTTGTAAGGATGTCTGCTAGCTGGTCTTTCGATCTCACAAAGGGAAGACTTATTATCTGCTTCTCAAGTTTCTCCTTTATAAAATGCCTATCAATCTCTACATGCTTTGTTCGATCATGTTGAACCGGGTTCTCTGAAATGCTGATGGCGACCTTGTTATCACATTATAACTTGCATGTCTTCTTCTGCGAGACGTGTAATTCGCTCAGGAGCTTTCTCAACCACATAATCTCTGTGATTCCCTTGGCAATACCCCTAAATTCAGCCTCTGCACTTGATAGGCCTACCACCTTTTGCTTCTTACTTTTCCATGTAACCAAGTTTCCCCCAACCAGTGTAAAGTACCCTGAAGTTGACCTCCTGTCATCTCTGTTTCCTGCCCAATCTATGTCTGTTTAGGCAAGGAGATCTAGGTGATCATTCTTCCTGAACAGAATCCCCTTGCTACTTGTACCTTTCAGATAACTTAGAATCCTCATGACAGCTGTCATATGATGAACTTGTGGCCGATGCATAAATCTACTTACTACTTCCACTGCATACGCAATGTTTGGGCGTGTGTGAGAAAGGTAAATGAGTTTGCCAACCATTCTCTGATATTGTCCTCTGTCAGCTAGTTTTTCTCCTTCGATCATTTGGAGACCATGGTTTGCAACAATTGGTGTTTCTGCAGGTTTACAATCAACCATGCCTGTCTCTGCTAACAAATTATGAATGTATTTTCTTTGACTAATGAAAATACCTCCTTTTGACCTCAGTACCTCAATTCCAAGAAAATACTTGAGTCGTCCCAAGTCCTTCATTTCGAACTCACGAGACAGTTGTTCCCTTAGAGTACAGACTTCTTCCTTATCATCCCCTGTAATGATCATATCATCCACATAGATTATCAAACAAGTAACACGATCATTTCGTCTCTTGAGGAATAAGGTATGATCAGAGTTACTTTGCTTATATCCAAATTTTGTCATTGCTACGGTGAATCTCCCAAACCAGGCTCTTGGAGATTGCTTTAGACCATAGAGAGATTTGTTCAACTTGCAGCCCTCTCCTACCTTATAGTCATCAGAGAAACCCGGGGGAGCCTTCATGTATACCTCCTCTTCAATTTTCCCATGTAAGAAGGCATTCTTCACATCAAACTGGTATAGCGGCCAATCTTTGTTTTTCGCAACAGAGAACAGAACTCGAATCGTATCAATCTTTGCAACTGGAGAGAAGGTCTCGGAGTAGTCCACCCCATAAGTCTGAGTGTACCCTTGTGCTTCTAATCTGGCTTTAGACCGCTCAATAGTGCCATCTGCATGATATTTAATGGTATATACCCATTTGCATCCAACTATCTTCTTCCCCTTTGGTATCTCACATCTTTCCCATGTTTCATTTCTCTCAAGAGCTAAGATTTCTTCTTCCATTGCCCTTTTCCATTTCGGATCCCGAAGAGCTTCTTCAACCGTATGAGGCACATCATTTGAATAAAGAGAAGTGTTGAAGGCAACAACTATTTGTGAGAGATTCTCATTACTTTCTTTGTTCATTGGGTATCTCGATCTTTGTGCTTCATACTCTGGATCATATCTCCTTGGAGGGACACCCCTCGTACTCCTTGGGGGTAACTCGATCATATCTGCGAGGTGACTCAATACTAGGAACTTCATTAGCAACATCGATCAAAGTCTCAGTCGCAGAGATTACCTCTTATTCAGATTGCTGCCCAGATGCTTCAGATAGGATAAGAGTAGTCTGAGGAGGAGGATGTACTATATTATCAGAGACACCAGCTGTGGGATTACCTACTTTTCCTGTTGGGTCATGATCAATAATAGGATCTGGATTGATAGTAGTAGGATATGTTAGCCAGCGTAGGTCATCACCTCTCACAGTCTCCCCCTGAGGACTAAACTGGGGGTAGTAGTATGAACTCTCAAAGAAGTCATAGTCCATGGTGGTGTACATTTTGTTGTGTATCGGATCAAAACATCGATAGCCTTTCTGATTGACCCCATATCCAAGGAAAACACACTTTACCGCACGAGGTTGAAATTTACTTTGAGCTTGATTGGGAAGATGAACATACACAACACACCCAAATACTCTAGGGGGTAAGGAGTGAGAATAGGGAATAGTAGTATGTGTCTGAAGAGTTTCTAAGGGGGTTTTGAAGTAGAGGGCTTTTGTGGGAAGATGGTTAGTCAGGTAGGTGGCAGTGGCAACTACTTCTGGCCAAAAATGAGCTGAGACATGTGATTCAAACATAAGTTCTCGGGTTATCTCAAGGAGTATGCGGTTTTTCCGCTCTGCAACCCCGTTCTGTTGTGGGGTGTTTGGGCAAGTAGTTTGATGAATCATGTCATGAGCTGAGATAAAGTGTTTCATGTCTAAGTTTACATATTCCCCCCCATTGTCTGACCTAAGAATTTGAGGTTGGGCTTGGAATTGAGTTATGAGCATGTTATAGAATTTCACGAAAACATCAAACATCTCAGATTTATGTTTCAAGAAGTACACCCAACTCATGCGAGTACAATCATCCACAAACAAGACAAAGTACGAAAAACCATGTGTATTAGAATCAGGAGCTGGACCCCAAATATCAGAATGAATCAAAGCAAATGGTTTTATACTATGGGTCAGACTCAGAGAATAAGTATGCTTATGACTCTTTGCTAGGACACATGCCTCACAATTTAGGGTTGCATTGCAATTATTAAGCGATGGAAAGAGACGTTTCAAATACCCCAATGAAGGATGACCTAGACGCCTATGCCACATCCACATTTGATGATCAGGTGACCCACGAGCTAGCAAAGTGTGACCCTTTTGAGTTGTCTCATCCATATAGTACAAGCCTCCTCTTTCAGTACCACGTCCAATAATTTTCCCCGTTTGAGCATCCTGCACAACACAACCATCAGACCTCATCAGAACAGTACAATTAAGCTCTTTAGTCAACTGACTAACAAATAAAAGTTTATGCGTTAAGCTATGAATCAGGAGACAATTTTGTAATCTAATTTCTGGGGATATTTCAACAGTTTCAGCTCGAGTGACACCACCCGTTCCCCATTAGCGGTTTGAATCTGTTTTCGGGTGCATGCAACATTGTTGAGAAGGTCGGAGGGATCATAAGTCATATTATCAGTAGCCCCGCAGTCAAAAATCCAGGAAGAGGGTCGTGATGTACAAGAAGACCGAGTGGGTGAAGAATTAATTTTTTTGTGTGGGTTTTTAATTGGGTTGTGTGAAGCTAGGAGCCCAATTGATGAGGGAAGAGTGGTGGGAAAAAACATGTGGGCCGTGGGAAATTAAAGGCTTACATGGAAGATACAAGGTTGTTTTATGTAAGGGAAGAAAATTAGTGGGTAAGGAAATAGGTGTGGGCCGTGGGAAATTAAGGGCCCACATGGATTGATTTTTACGTGGGAAATTAGTGGGTAAGGGGTTTTTCAGTGAGGAGAGAGAATTAGTGGGTAAGGGTTTTTGGGTTTTTGTGTGTTGGGTAATAATGGGCTGGTGTAGGGTAGGTATTAGGGTATGCTTAGGTCTATGACTTTGTGTCATGCAACAGCTATAAGTAGGCTTCTTTGGAAAGTTTTCAAAACCCCTTTTTCCATGTTCTGATTTATTTATTTCTGTCTCCATTAAGTGGGCTTTTTCACTCTCTTCTAAGTGTCTTTCCCTCTCCCCCTTTTTGACTATTGTGCATATGTCCCTCTCACGGACAATTGCTAGACCATCCACTTGCACATCCTTCTCTAGTGGCTTGTCACTGGAACTCAGAGATGCAAACGCTGCCATGCCGCCGGTCTGAGTCATCGGTACCTTGGTTGCGGCAGTTAGTCGGTTAAGGACCCAATAAGGGTGGTCAAAGCTTCGCCGGAATAGGAAATGCAAGAAATATGGTTCTGGGTAGTTTTGTTTATTAGATCTGGGTTTGATAGTTGGGAATGAGGTGATTCGCCTTATTCCATTCATGGATTTGTTTGCCGGAGATCGAACTTTAAAATCAAAGACTCCGTTGTTGGGGTTCAACCACTTTGGTTGCAACACTGGAGTCGATGAAGCCAAACAGAGTTTGAATTCCATTGTAGGTAAGTTTTTGGGTAAATGATGAACACCGATATGGTGGACCGGTTATAGGTCGTCGGAAAACACCATCGGCTCTGATACCATGATGAAAGTCCAACAAGCCATCTCCAACATCATTAGAAGCAGGTGCACAGGAGGGGAAGGCTGAAGCACGCAAGGGAAAGGAGTGGTGGAAGCATGAGGCAAAAGTAGATAGACAAAAAATGAAACTGTAGCTGTCAGGCCTGAACCAGTCGAGCCGACTCCTCCCAGTCGACCGGTCGACTGGTTCAGTGCTAGGGAATTTTTCTCCTTTGAAAATTCTCTAAGTGTTGGCCCTCCTGATTTTGCATAGCTACGGGGTCGACCCCTAGTCGACCATGCTCGACTCCTTCTACACTTTTCACCAAGATTTGTCATTGTAAATCCGAAGGCTCGGGTATTGATTCCCGAGGTCCATTAAGTGCCCGATCTCCTTAAAACCTCCTCGAAAGTGGCTAAAAACTCCTGAAATCAATCAAAGCACTACACCACAAGCGTAAATCATGGAATTTGATCCTGAAAGGCCTAAGTTAAGTAAGATATGCACAATAATGAATTAAAATCAATTAAAATCGGTGCAAAACACGCATGATAAGCGCGTGCATCAGGTTTGAACCTATAAGTTGAGTATGATTTGATTCTTGGATGTGCCTATGAAACTATGGATTAAAGTGATTAAATTATGCCAATTAACTTTAAATTAAATATGCTTTGTCGGACTAGTCAATAGAACTAGCGTGTGAGATTGGGATCGACTTTGCTTTAGGGTAAATTTTGGTTAAATTCTTATTAATTCGTTGAATAAAACTAACGTGTGAGAATAGAATTAGTAGGGTTTAAATCTAATAGTTAATCAATAGAGCGAGAGTTTGAGATTAAGAAGATCAAATTTAATCACATATTTAATCCGACATTTCATAGACACTTAATGAGAATTGGATTATACAAGACTTTAGGAGATTCCCGACACCCTAGATTTCATCATCATATAGTTTAAACTCATTTTAATTCTCGCAACTCTTTAATTTTTAAAGCATAGATACAACGACCACATTTTAAATTATATAAACCGACAAAGTTCAAAATCACATAATATTCAAAAATATAACAAAGTTAATTACAAATCAAACAATTAAATACACATGATAGCTAATATTTGATTTTAAAAAAAGATATAAATGGGTCCATGGGTCGGATCTAGGTCTCAAACGTGTAGACCCAGACCGGAACCTGAACCCTAAGGTCATAGAACCATATCCGAAACGGATCCATAGGGTTCAAGACTAGTTGGACCTAGACCCTTAAAACGTATCTAGTCCATGAGAATATATCAAAAACCTTAATTTTCTTGTAATGATCCAACTAAAACACAAGCTCTAATTCTATACCTTGATTATAAGCCCATGGTGAGCCTCAACCCATAAAAGAAAACTCATCCCTCTATGGCTCACTCAAAGTGCCCCAAACGTTTGGCTAGCATAAGAGTCAATATTCAACAATTCTAAGCAATGCTTAAACCTATTGAACAGAACCAACTTAGTAAAGAAATCAACCACATTTGTTGATATCTTTTGTTGTAAGCAATGCTTAAACCTATTGAACATGATTACCAAGTGCAATTATTAGGCCTTTTTAGCCATATAATATCCTTTGTTGTAGAAGTTTAAGCTATTTAATTTTCCTTAATGATTGACAATGTCATCAAGGACTACAAAGTTAACGTTGACTTATTACAGAATCGCCTAAAGTAAGAATATAGACAATAATAGACCTTATAGTATCCACATCAAGTGCATATAATAACCATGTATATAGTGATCGCTTACGCATCCAAACTATTGAAACCTTATGAAGATAACTATCCGACTCATGACCTTGAGCTTGCAACTATTGTTTTTGCTTTGAATATTTAGAGACACTACTTGAATAAAGTTAAATTCAAGATTTTTACTAATCATTAGAGTTTGCAGTTTCTCTATACACAAAAAGAATTGAATATGATGTAGAGGAGATGGTTAGAGTTGATTAAGGATTAAGACCTTAAGTTATTATCACGAGGGTAAAGACAATGTGGTAGAGTTGATGCGTTAAGTATAAAACTAGTCATTCCTTAGCTTCTTTGATTGTTCCTAAAGAGCTTCATAAAGACATGGAAAGATTGAATCTTGAGATTGTGCAGCATAGGGAGCTAGAGTCCTGATTAGCATCCTTATCCATCCAACCTACAAATTGTGAGGAGATTTTGGCAAGTCAATCGAGCGACCCTTTATTGGAGAAAATGAGAGCATATTCAGGATAGAAATAAGGGAAAAGCCGAGGGATTTACTATATTTGAATATGGTAGCATTCGTTGTAAGGGACATTGGTGTGTATCTTCGACTGGAGAAGAGCTTAAGGATAAGTTCTTGAGAGAGGCTCATAGTTCACAATACTTCGCTCACCTGGGTGGAGATAACATATATCAAGACTTGAAGCACACTTTTTGGTGGTCAGAGATGAAGGGAGATACTGTTGAGTTCGTTTCCAAGTGCTAAATATGTTTGAAGGTTAAGAGTGAGCACAAGAGACCCGCAAGATTACTCCAACCTTTGGATATTCTAGTATGAAAATAGGACGACATCTTCATGGACTTTGTTTTGGGTTTACCACTAGGTTAGGAAATGATACTTTATGGGTGATCATGGATAGAGTCACCATAAGTGCAACGTTTATAACAATGAACAATTAGTGGAACATGTATCAATTGGTTTGAGCTAAAATTAATTATGTTGTGCGATATCATGTTGTTCTTAGATGTAAAGTGTCTGATCGTGAAACTAGATATGTGTCAAAATTTTAGGAAGCGTTTCAAGCAGCGTTGGATATTGGACTTCTAAGGAGCACATCTTTTAACTCATATACTAATGGAAAGACTAAGCCCACTTATAGGACTCTTAAGGATATGTTACAAGCTGTAGCCGTGGAGAGGCAAGGATCTTGGGATGAGTGTCTTGGTATGGTGAAAGTTTTGTATAACAATAGTTTTCAGGCAAGCATCAAAATGGCACCTTTTTAGGCTTTTTATGGTCGTCGGTGTCGCAGTTCGACATGTTGGGATGATTTCAACGATTCTATCACATTGGGTCCGGCTATGCTAGAGGAGATGACTGATCAAGTAAAAATGATTCACGATAAATCTTAAGGAGGAACATGATCGACAGAAGTTCTATGCAGATCTTAAGAGAAGACATAATGATTTAACCGTGGAGGATTATGTGCTATTGAATATTTCGCCGATAAAAGGAGTGATGAGGTTTGGCACGAAGGAAAAGTTGAGCCCAAAGTATATAGAACCTTATGAAGTCACAAAGAGAGTTGGAAAAGTTTCTTATAAGCTTGTTTTACCTAATGAGTTGGGTAAGGTTCATGATGTGTTTCACATTTCCCAGTTGAAGCGATATGATCCCGATAAACCCCATGTGCTAAATCCCGAGCCCTTAGATCATGATGAGAACTTGTCTTACGAAGAGAAAACCATTGAGATCTTGGATACCAAAGTGCGCAGTACAAGGAGAAATGATATTAAGATGGTGAAAGTTCTATGGTCTAATTAACACAATCAAGAGGCAACTTGGAAAACTTAGGATTCCATGCATGAGAAATATCCACACCTTTTTATCGAGTTTATTAGTTACGGGGTCATTACTTTTCTTTAAAAGGAGGCAGAATGAGATAACACTATGCGGATTTTCACGCGTTTTATTGTTTAAATTGTGTGTTTTTGCATTTTTGCATGCTTGTTGTTGAAAATTTGAGTTTTATTTTGTATTTGAATGCAAGTTTGTATGTCTTATGCAGTTAGATTTTTAAAAACAATGATAATAAACTCATACGTTTGTGTTTCATTTACACTCAAAGTTATCATTGATGATCGATTATCGGGCATAATGTGCAAAATGGAGCTAACTTGAGAGGATTGGCTAGAAAACTTTCATATTTTAGAGTCTTTTATGATATAGTTTTCAAGATAGAACTTCTTTTAAGAGGGGTAGTGTGTAACACCCCAAAATTATTTTAACGTCAGTACTATATTTTTTTTAAATCGTTTATTATTTGGCTAAGTCATTATATATACTTTTAAAATTATTATATAGTTTAACTTAAGTAGTCATTAATAATTATTATTATTATTATAATAATAATAATAATTATTATTATTATTATTATTATTATTATTATTATTATTATTATTATTATTATTATTATTATTATTATTATTATTATTATTATTATTATTATTATTATTATTATTATTATTATTTATTGAAAATGAAAAACTTTATTAATCCAGAAACAAGACAGTATAAGACAATATCATAAACAAGAGAACCACCTCCCTATTTGCATTAGCATTAGAGAGAAGTACACCTATGAAAGGTTTCTCCACTCTCACTCTTCATGTGCATAAGGGGAAAGTGGGACTCCAGAAAAAAACAAAAAAAGAAGTAACTATACATCAAGAACTATTTACTCGAAATAAAAAAGATTCATAATCCAAGGGTGTTGTGTACATCTTTGATCGGAATATGCATAACTCTTCTTGACGGCAAGTTTCACATGTCGAGATTCCCTATTAACCATATGCACTTTAAAATTTCATACAACATCATTTCGAGCGCACCAAATCTCATAGGTAAGACTACATACAACATCATATCGAGCACACATCTACTTCTTCGATGCGAAATCAGCAAGGCAAGCACCAAGAACCTTGATACCTAACCACATCAGAATGTCTCTAAGACATGGAAGACTAAAAGCACAGAGGAAAAACAGATGAGTATTGTAAAGGACTGAAAATTCTAATCTTAATCCTTTTCGACTAAATCTTAATTCCCAATTGTGATTATTGAACTCATCCAACTTTACTAAATTCCTAAATCTTAATTCAACTAATTATCATTTCCCAATTAAAGTTTTTATTTTATTAGACTCTAAATTGATTTAATATCCGACTTAATTTTTGAATTCTTTATTATTTATTTTCTTTTACATGCGTGATTTCTTAAATTAATTTAAATTTATTAAAATTATTTTATACTAGTATTAGCATATTTTCATTGATAATTTTAGTTAAGATTTTAAACTACTTTTGCAGCTAAATTAATCATAATTACTTAAATCTACAAGTCAAAACCTACCTATATTTTTTTATTACTTATTTACTTACATAAGTAAAGTAAGTTTGAAAAGAAATCAATCTTCATCCTTACCATCATGTTGGATGGTTATGGCTAAGATATGGAGCTATGATTTTCTTTATTTTTTTATCCAAATATTATAAGATCTTGTCCCATAAAAATCCTCTATATATAGTAGCTTTTTTTCCAACATTCTAATTTGCAAAATTAAAACAAATTTACTCACCGGAAATATATCATTCTACTTGTGTAGTATTTCTACATTTCTTCCATTTCCTCCTAATTTCACTTCATTATATACATTATTACTAATTTTCTAATATTAATTAGTTGAAACATTTCTAGAAGATGGAGCTTAGAACAATTTTATTTAACTTAAATCATCATCATTTGGGTCATTACTTTGGGTACTTAAAGAATCATTATTTTAGAGTTGAGTATTTATCTTGGGAGCTTAAAAGTACTAGCATTTGGAGTTTGGAACTTAAAGCTTTGAGTATTCATTGGGGAATCTTATTTCCTAATCATCTTAATTAGTACTTAGTACTAATTCATGGTGTTAATATGGTATAACTTCTTATCCTACTCTTTATATGACATTTTACGCATGATTTGAGAACAACATGCACAAGCTACTATATATTTAGCTTCTCCCGTAAATAAGGCAACTGAATTTTGCTTTTAGAATACCATGAGAATAATGATGATCCCAGGAACTGACACGATCCCGAAGTACTATTTCTATCCACCTCATAACCAGCATAATCAGCAACTGAAAAACCAATCAAAGTAACATTTCAACAACAAGGGTAACATAGACCAAAGTCTTTAGTCCCATGCAAATATCTAAGAATTCTTTTAACTGCAGTTAAGTGAGATTCTTTGCAGATGATCTCCAAAAATTCCTTGCACAAAGAATCATTAGTATCTCCAAACAATATATCATCAACATATACTTTTTTTTTATGGTGGTGTTGGATGTTGTGTGTGAAAAGAGCATGTTAAACTATGTGTTGATGGATGTGTAAATAATTATAATAATCATAAGAATAATAAAAGTGATGATAATAAAATATATGCTAAAGTAGAATTGTTAAGGAAAAAGTTTTGTTGAAAAATAAGAGGATGTTATGGCTTGGGTTGAGATCTTAAAGTGAATACATGATTTGTTTAAGAGTTTTATTAATTGTGGATTTTGAAAATGATTTATTTTATGAGAGCATGATTTTTATGGTTTATATGATATAGATTTAATAGGAAGTGTGGAAATTAGAATTTATATGAATTTTGAACAAAAAGTGAAAATCCCGTAGGATTGAAAAATGATGAAAAAATGGTGTTTTTGGTGCATTTTGGCTTTGAAATTAGGTTAAAAATATTTATACTATGTTATAAATTATGAAAATTGGTACCCGGGGGTTTTGATGCCTTCTGGACGCAACGGTGAAGTCGGATTTTCATTTTGACAGTGCTGAGACAGTTTTCTGGACAGATTTAGTTGCTGTCTGTTTTTAGTGTTTAATGTGTTTAGGGTAGTGGTATATGTCTCGTGATATGTGTATGCGTGTTATGTGTGATGGTAGTTGTTTGGATGTGATGTGGTTGCCTTGAGGATGATGTGAATGTGTTCTTATTTCCGAATATGGTTAAACCTTGTAGGAAGCCGATTCGTGACCGGAAATTGATTAGGACCTTGTGCTTTGTTGGCTTGATCAAGGTACGTACACGCAGCATAGAATTGTAGTATATGTTACGTACCATATGTTAGGGTAACAAAGGTAAAGTATGGGCATGTAATATGAATATTGATACGCTTCCGAATAATTTATTATATTATAACTCTTAATAAGCAGAGGTAGTATGACCTCACTAACTTGAAAGTGGACGTAGTATGACGTCAATTGGTGGAACGAATTACTCGCGGCCTTTGGAGCCTATGAGCCACCGCGGGGGTATGCCTTGACCATAGACACCGAAGTAGGACGTGTGTCTATGGTAGAGACTTGCTTAGGGGTTAGCTCCCCCTAATGTATTGTCTCGCCTATGGAGTTTGAAGTGGTACCAGCAGTATGGCTGGAATAGATACAACAGTATAGCTGACTAACTGAAACAGGAAATTATTAAAGTTAATATCTTTAAGTTGTCGTACTTGAATTATTTAAATTTATGACTTCTTGCTGACGTGTACTTTTTGGTCTGAACGATCCTGCGATGATGTCGTTTCCTCCTTGGATAATGACTAGCAGTAAGTTAATTGCAGGTGGGGAGTGAGGATTACTCTGGGAGAAATAAAACGTTAGAATCAGAATTTATTATGAACTTAAGTTTTCGTACTTTTTAAATGTTGGTTTTAAGAGGCGTGAACGCTCTCGAGTTGTAATAATTAAAACTACCTTTTCAAACTTATCTGTTGCTTAGTCTTTATGTCTGGTAGATTATAATAGCACTATTAGAACTCGGTCCGCAAGTTTTGTTTCGCTTAAATCCGTTTTTAACTAACCGTTTAACGCCCTGGTTTGACTCGAACTATATTTGGTTATTCAAAAAGTCTATTTCTCTTTTAAAACGATACGAGTTAAACTAAGGGGATGTTACAATGTATTGCTTCATTGATATCCTTTGGTTCTACAGGAGAGACAAAAGCAGAAAATGCACATAAATTTTTAAGAGAGGATCTAGTTTGAGTACCTTTTTTTGGATCACATATAATGTTTTTCGGAGGATGTTGAGATGACAATCTAAACCTTCTTCGTATTATGGATGAGGTGCAATCATTTAAAGAACTTGAACCTACTTCCTTCGAGGAATCTCTAATTGGAGTATTCAAATCAGTACGTTCAGTAGTTGTTTCCAGGTCTTGAGGTAGGGTCTCAAAATTAAGATTTGAGTCTTTAATGCGCTCAACCTGTTTTTCTTCAGCCTCATCAAGACTTTGTATAAGATCTTGCATGTTTTTCTTTTTGTCTTCATTAAGATCATTGGCATCTAATTCATCATCGCATACATCATCTAAATATTTGTTAAGGTTTAACTCTTTAAATCCTTCACTTAATATTACATTGTCAGATTCATCAAATACCACATGTATACTTTCCTTAACCACACTTGTCCGCTTATTTAAAACTCTATAAGCCTTACTATTGAATGAGTATCCCAAAAATATACCTTCATCACTTTTAGCATCAAATTTACCTAGATTATTCTTATCATTATTATGTATAAAATACTTGCAACCAAAGGGTCTACAGTAGGCTATGCTTGGTTTGCTTTCTTTAAAGAACTCGTAGGGGGTTTCTTAAGTATAGGTCTAATGAGACACCTATTTAAATCATAGTTTGTTGTGTTTACAACCTCGGTCAAATAATGTTTGGTTAATCCATTTTCTATATACATAGTCTTAGCCATTTCTTCTAAAGTACGTTCTTTCCTTTCAATTACACCGTACCATTCGGTTGGGGTGTCCCAGGAGCAGAGAAGTTATGGGTTATGCCATAATTTTCACAAAAGGAGTCAAAGCCTTGTTGATCAAACTCTCTCCTATGATCACTTCTAACCCATGTAAATCTAGAATAATCATTAACTGTTACTAGAATATAAGATTTACCTCGTACGCTCTGTACACGCATTGGACCACAAGGATCAATATGAAGAAGTTCACAAGGTCTTGAAGTACTTACCTTTTTCTTCAGCTTAGATGAACTTCTTACTTATTTACCTCTAATGCATGCATCACATGAAAGACTGTGCTTGTAGTCAAGAGTTGGGAATCCCTTAACTAGATCCTAACGTACTAATTAATGGATGGTGTGGGTTTAATATGACCAAGCCTTCTATGCCATAGTTTTATATCATCCGTTACAGCCTTTAAACACTTGAAATTTTGAGCTGCACTTTCGTTAGTATTCAAAGCATAAACATTAGAAAATTTTGTTCAAAATAATCGCAACTATCAACCGTTGGCCAAAAATAATCCCAACTATCAATTATTTTTTACTAATCCCAACTATTCTCATACACTAGTGGAAAAAAACGTATTTGTTGCTGCTAATTGGCTGCGGTTTTTAGTTATACGTAGCTAATATGAGTAACAAAACTAGGTCAAAAAAAAAATCAAGGATGCGGTTTTTTTCTTTGCCCGCAGCCAATATACCTAATTTAAAAAAAAAACTCAAAGGCTGCAGGTTTATGTTATGTCCGCAGCCAATAAGCTCTTCTTAAAATTAAAAAAATTCCGCCTTGCAACGTTCATTTCTCTAAAAACCTATTGTTGTATTCGTATTCCAAAAAACCGCCATTGCTCTTCTTCTTTGATCTCTTGCTCTTTTTCTCATAAACCCACGAATCTTCTATTATTCATCATCTTCCTCCCACGTCTCTACTGTGCTCGACTGTTCATCTTCAAGGCACGACTCTTCTTAAAAGGCACGATTGTTCATCTTGTTCTTCTTTCTCTCATAAACCCACGAATTTCTTGTTCATCTTCAAAACTCACGAATTAAGGTATTATTTCTCTTTTTAATTTCTCAAACCTTTTAATTTTTTATACTAATTTCTCAAACTCACAAAAATTAGGGCTTATTTTTTTTATACTAATTTTTTTTGTTTTTCTTTGTAGATTATTACATAACCCACGAAATCAAGGTAATTTCTATATGTTTTGTAAATTTGCAAGTTTATATTTTTATTGTTTTACTTGTAATTTAGTAACTTAGTTAAAAATGTGGTTTGTTAACTATTTGCATATTTAGTAATTATTTGTGAATGGGGTTTGTGTGGTTTGTTAATTATTTGGATATTTTGTTAAAAATGTGGTTTGTATACTTGTGTTTAATTATTAGAACTAGAATACTTATATTTCTAAGGTATTTAATTTTATTATTTATGTTTTGAATATGATTATATTTACAATGTAGTGCTTAATATTGAAGTATGAAGTATATAATTAGAATATGTTTGGTTATATAGAATTAAAATATGATTGCTTATATAGAATTAGAATATGAAGTATAAAATGTTAATTATGCTAAGTATATATTTTTAGGGTTTTTATTGCCCATGTGTCAATTGTGGCAATGTATCAAAGGTAGATAGTGTTCATATCCTTAGGGAGTACATGCTTCAACTTGGGTTTAGGCCTCATTATCATGTTTGGGTTCGGCATGGTGAGAAGGGAATTTACAAGGAAAAAAGTGTTGTTGAGGATGTCAATAATGTGACTGACGTCAATGAGGATGTACTAGATCGTGTGGGTGGGTATGAACGGATAAAGAGAATGTCGATGAGGATGTGGATCGTGTTGATGAGATGATGGAGGGAGTCGAGGATGAGTTAGGAAAACGCCCTCGTGTATTTGACTTGTTGATAGAGGCTTCTCAAAAGCCTTTGTACCCTGGATATACAAAGTTCAACAAACTAACAGCAGTGTTGACAATTTTCAACATTGTGTCAAAGTTCAATTGGAGTGACACTAGTTTCACAATGTTATTAGAAGCATTAGATGAGATGCTTCCTGAGGGAAATGAACTTCCAAAGTCGACATACTATGCTAAAAAGCTCATGTGTCCTTTCGGCTTAGAGTACCAGAAGATTCATGCATGTCCGAATGATTGCGTATTGTATCGGAATAAAAACGAGAACTTAGAAGAGTGCCCTAGGTGTGGGTTATCGCGTTACAAGCGTAAAGGGGCTCGGGATGCTAAGGGGCCCCCGGCTAAGGTATTGTGGTATCTTCCAATAATACCTAGATTCAAGCGCTTGTTTTCTATAAAGAAAGATGCGTTAAATTCGATGTGGCATGTAGATAGGGTGAAGAAAGATCACTTGCTCACACATCCATCTGATTCTCCAGAGTGGAAGAGTATTTATAGGTTGCATAAGACTTTTGGGGATGAAATTCGTAATTTAAGGCTCGGACTGTGCACGGATGAAAGAACCCATTCGGCAATCTTAGTTCTCAACATAGTACGTGGCCGGTACTTTTAATGATATATAATTTGCCTCCTTGGTTGTGTATGAAGCGTAAGTACAATATGCTTTCGCTTCTTATCTCAGGTTCTAAGCCACCTGGAAATGACATACATGTATATCTTGCACCTCTCGTTGAGGATTTGAGAAAGATGTGGGTTGAAAGAGTTTCCGTGTTTGATGCATATGCTAATGAGGAGTTCACCTTGCGTGTAATGCTTTTATGCACTATTAATGATTTTCCGGCATATGGAAACTTATCAGGGTATAAGAACAAAGGGAAGAAATCGTGCCCAATATGTATCGATGACATGGAATCCACGTAGATTCCTAAGTGCAAACATGTATTCATGCACCATCGAAAGTTCCTCCCACGAGATCACCATTACCGTAAGAAGAAGAAGATGTTCAATGGGGAGGTTGAAGATCGTGTAGCTAGTCGACCGTTGACCAGTTATGAGGTTTACGAACAGGTTAAGGGGGTTGAGACTATATTTGGTAAAACAAGGCAAATGCAAAGGGGTGAAGACCGACTGTAGAAAAAGAATCAATCTTTTAGAAGCTTCCATATTAGAGAGATCTACAGGTTAGACATTGTCTTGACGTCATGCATATAGAGAGAAATCTATGCGATGCCATACTCGGGACTCTCATGAACATTCCAAGTAAGATAAAAGATGTTAAGGTCGTGCGAGATTACTTTGAATATAAGGGTATTAGTCCGGAATTGTGGGCACACGTTGAGGTGAGTAAGAAAAGAGCGAGAGCTGATTAAGTTGGTGGCAGTAGCAAGGGAAAGGGCGGTAAGAAGAAGATGATTAATGAAAACGTTTATTTACCTCCAGCTTGCTACACATTGTCCAAAGCAGAGAAACGGGCATTTTGTGAGTCTTTGTATGGCATTAAAGTTCCGTCTGGGTACTCATCCAACATGAAGAGATTCGTGACCTTAAATGGTGAGTTGAAGTTGGGAAGCATGAAATCTCACGATTGCCATGTAATGATGCAAGTGTTCTTACCAATTGCACTACATGGAATACTGCCAAAACATGTGAGATATGCTATTACCGAGCTATGTTCATTTTGTAACATAATTTGTAGTAAAGTTCTTGATCCCTTTAAACTTGATGCTCTTCAAGTCGACATGATTGTAACTTTATGCAAGTTTAATATGTATTTTCCTTCCACCTTCTTTCTTTGACATAATGGTTCATATTATTGTTCATCTCGTTCGTGAAATCAAGCTTTTGGTTCCAGTTATTTTAAGGTGGTGTTATCCTTTTGAGAGACACATGTGTGTTTTACAAAACAAAGTGAGGAATACAGCACAACTAGAGGGGAGTATGATTCAAGGCACTGTAAGCGATGATATTGGTAACTTTATAGCTGAGTATATGGCTATGGCAAAGCTTATTGGACTTCGCACCTCTCGACATGAAGGAAGACTTGAGGGAAAAGGAATTATTGGCTCCAAAACAATCACACCTCCTCGAGACAGTCTTCTACAAGCACACCTATATGTGTTGCATCATATTCCGGAAGTCCATCCTTTTTTGAATGAGCATTTTGATATATTACGCGCAAAATATCCTTCTAAAGGTGATAGGGCATTGATGCAGTTGTATAACAAGACGTATATTGATTGGTTTCATAATCGCGTATTATGTGAAGAATTAAAGGGTGTATCTGAATTTGTTAAGTGGTTAGCTTTTGGTCCTCGTGATGATGTCAACAAATATGAGGGTTACGATGTAAATGGGTTCACATTTTGGACTGAGGGTCAAGATAAGAAGTCATCGTATCTACAGAATAGTGGGGTTTCTATTTTGTCGTCATCAACATTTTACGCGAGTGCCAAGGATCAATCGCCGGTTGATGCAAAATCGTTATACTACGGGCGGGTACATGAAATATGAGAGCTTGTTTACTGTACTTTCACTATGGGTCTTTTCAAATGCAAATGGGTGGATAATAATCGACGGTGCGCTATAAATGATGACCCTTCTGGATTCACTCTTGTAGACTTAGATCGTTTACGTGATAGTGAGGAGCCATTCATACTAGCCACACAAGCCAACCAAGTATTCTATATTGTAGACCCTTCTGATAAAAAGTGGTCTATTGTTATACCAGGAAAAAGAAGTATCCTTGGTATAAGTGATGTTGAGGATGAGGAAAAATATGATGCTTTTGAAGACTCCCCACCCATTATCAATCCAAAATCGGTTAATGAAGATGATGATGATGTTAGGTATATGCGTGTAGATCACACGGAAGGAATACATTCAAATTAAGTGATTCACAAGGTATGAAATTACGTGTTAAGTTGCGTTTTTAAGTGTTTTTGTCACTTTCGAGCGTAAAATAGCTTAAACTTAGTTTCTTGTGCACGAAACTTGGTACACAACACTATTTGGTATATATTATTGTGTTGAAGTGGTTAGAATTGAAAATAATTGTCATATGCTTGAAATTACGTGTTAAGTTGCGTTTTTATGTGTTTTAAAGCGTTTTTGTCACTTTCGCGCATAAAATAGCTTAAACTTGGTTTGTTATGCACGAAATATGGCACACAACACTATTTGGTATATGTTATTGTTTTGAAGTGGTTAGAATTGAAAATAATTGTCATATGCTTGAAATTACTTGTTAAGTTGCGTTTTTAAGTGTTTTGAAGCATTTTTGTTACTTTCGCGCGTAAAATAGGTTAAACTTGGTTTGTTATGCACGAAACTTGGCACACAACACTATTTGGTATATATTATTGTGTTGAAGTGGTTAGAATCGATAATAATTGTCAAATGCTTGAAATTACGTGTTAAGTTGCGTTTTAAAGTGTTTTGAAGCGTTTTTGTCACTTTCGCGCGTAAAATAACTTAAACTTGGTTTGTTATGCACGAAACTTGGCACACAGCACTATTTGGTATATATTATTGTGTTGAAGTGGTTACAATCGAAAATAATTGTCATATGCTTGAAATTACGTGTTAAGTTGCGATTTTAACGGTTTTGAAGCATTTTTGTCACTTTCGCGCGTAAAATAGCTTAAACTTGGTTTATTATGCACGAAACTTGGCACACAACACTATTTGGTATATATTATTGTGTTGAAGTGGTTAGAATCGAAAATAACTATCATATGCTTGAAACTATGTGTTAAGTTGCAATTTTAACGGTTTTGAAGCGTTTTTGTCACTAACATATATAATGTATTTTTTCAAAGTGTTTTTACCAAAATAATAGCATATACTGCAGCTACTACGTTATTAAATTTATGGATGATATCATACAAGCCGTGAAGAACGTCGGGGTAGAAAATATTGATGCCATTAGTATTTATATTATTATTATTTTGATGATAGTGATTATAGCTGCTGCATTATTGTTAATTATTTATTATTTTATAATGGTGATAATATATACTATTATTATTAAAACAAAAAAATTTGAAAAAAAAATGTATAATAGGTTGCGGTGGAGCCTAAAAACCGCAACCTATAATAACTATGAGTGCTGCGTTTTTTAACCGCAGCCTTTTTTTCAAGCTATCAGCTGTCACCACTAATGCTTGGGTCCAAAACCGCAGCCTTTACTGGCACACAACCCGCAGCTATTAGCATTTTTTCTACTAGTGATAATTTTTTGAAAACATACCCACCCCAATTTTAACCTGCTACAACAGGTAACTTTTCCACTTTTTTCTTTCTTTATTGATTAATAGATGAAGGAGAAGGGTTATTTTGAACAGTTAGGTAAACAAAAAAAGAAAAATAGTGAAAAAGTTACCTGTTCTAGCCGGTAACAAGGGGGTAGGTATGTTTTCAACAAATTATGAGAATAGTTGGGATCATTATAAAATAATTAACAGTTAGGATTATTTTTGGTCAACGGGTGATAGTTGGGATTATTTTGAGCAAATTTTCCTAAACATTATCATGTGTAAGGGTGGTAATAAATGTATCTCCGATGTTAGGGTTTTTAACAACACATTTTTCTTTATCAAAAATTATTTGATTACCTTTATCGCATAATTGTGACACACTTAGCCAGTTCAATTTAAGACCTTCAACCAAATAAACATTATCAATAACTTTAAAAGGATCCTTACCAACTTTGCCAACACCTAATATTTTGCATTTACCTTTGTCGCCTAGGGTGATCGAGCCATTGCACCTTTCTTTAAATTTATAAAATAAAAGAAACTTTACCAATCATATGTCTTGAGCATCCACTATCTAAGATCCACTTTTGTTTTCCCTACAAAACAAAAAATAACCTTTTTCAACTTCACTTAGCCAACCAAGTGACAAATCATATTCGGGGTAGAGCATGTTAGGTGGTCTTGTCGCTTTAGGAACTCATATTTGATTACGTCTTTTGGGACATCCAAACTTAAGATGTCCTTTTTTGCAACAAAAGGAGCAAGTAGGTAAGCATCTATCTTTGTATGCACTTTTAACAAATGTGATTTTACTGTTCTAGTGTTTACACTTTTAACAAATATGCAAATGTGGTTTACTCTAGAAAAATACCCCTCAAATTTGGGATTATTCATTGTTAATCAATAGGTGAGATTATTGTAGGAATATGATGAAAAGCTTGTATTATATATTCAAGGTAATTTTTTTTTATTATAGTGTTTTGGACCTACTTTTTGCTAATGTTGTTTTTCTAATAGATAGTTTTACTCTAGTGGCAACAATGACACTTAAATTTTTCTTTATGTATGATTCTTATATTTTGGAGGTAACATTGACTATATTCCTCTAGTCCTCTCTTTAAAAAGAGTACGAGTATGGATTGTTCGTCATCTTTTCTCACTCAGATCCTGATTTAAAATAGGATATTGAATTGATGATAAATGATGATGAGTAAGACAATGACATTATCAATATTAATTAATTTATTATTAAAAAAATAATTTTTGTTTTTTTTTAGAACACAGCGTATAAAGATAGGCTATAATACGCGAAACAACTAAGGTGAGCTCAAAAGTGATCCAACCGGGAGATCTAAGCAGGATCTTGAAGACGGCTATCAACAGTTTTGTCAATGCAAAAGCAGAACAGAATAACAACTGCATGGAAAATAAAGTGAGATCCATGGGCCGAAAGACATTATTTGGTAATGTTTGCCAGCATCACGTACAATACGAGCAGCATGCAATTGAATCAAGATGAGGATGCCTTGTCATCATTGCCGTCAATTTACATGTGCAACCGGCCTAACACCTTCTTATATTAATTTACACGAGAGTAATCAAATAATAAAGAGTCAAATATTATAGGAGTTTCAAAATTTATAAACTAATATGAAAAAAAGCTAACTGCGATTCGCTATCTCTTTATTAAAAATTTTACTTCTATTTAAAAACTTATAGTTACTTTTGTGATAGTAAGTATTTTATATTAATATTTTTTTTTCTTACGATTATAAAGATGTATAGGATAAAATCGCATAGCGGCCTCAAAGTTTAAGAGACGTCTTGATTTTCTTTTTCATGCTATTATATACTCCCTCCGAATCAGTTTACTTGTTCCATTTGACTTTTCACGGATTTTAAGGGTTGAGTGGGGTCCATTAAAAAGGTGGTAGTTGGGTATTTTAATTGATTAAATTAATTGTAAAAGTGGTAGTTTGGTATTGGAAATTGGAAAAGTGGGGGTATTTAGGTAAAAAAAGGATAGTCAAAAAAGAAAATGAGACAATTGATATGGTTATGCCAAATAAGAAAATGGGACAAGTAAACTGATTCGTAGGGAGTATTTTTGCAATACAATTGGCCTTCGTTAGCCAATTTAACATTTTTACTAAAAGCTCCACCTTAATTTGCCTAGTTTTTAATTTAGAAATTTCAATGAGTTGTACGATACTTGTCAAAATCTCTGCCATCATTTTTGAAAATATTGTGTTATAACTAGTATAATTTCACGTAAATTCTAGTTTCAATTAATGCACTACATGTCCATACATATTCATTTTATGATGAATATAATGTTTCAAGTATGTGATCATGCCATTTATGTTTCAACTATTTTGTCGATTTGTCTTTTTAATATAATAATAAAGTCATAAAGGACCATACAAGTAATTGATTGTAACTATTTGATTTCACTTGGTCCTTAACAACACTTTATTATTAGTTAATCTCTCACTATTTCACCAATTTTTTTCAAAAATTTGGTGGGTATACTAAGAAAAAAAGGTGGTGGAAGAAAATATATAGATGAAAAAAAAAAAATAAATTACATATATAGATAATAATTTTAAAAAATGTTGATTAAAGTCAAAAATAAAAATTAAGCAAATTTATTTTGACAGATTAAAACCAAAAGTGGGGTAAAACTTGGTGTCGCCTAAGAGTATCTAGCATATGTTTTAGTATTTGGTTTATTTGGTTGGTTAATGATAGTAGTTGTAACTATCCCATCACTAAGTGGGAAGCATTTCTAGCTAGTACTCTAGGTTCATTATTCTTGTAATGTGTAAATTCATGCTAACTTTAATTACTTGGTTGATATTACTCCCTCTATCTCCAAGAAAATGTCACTAACATATTATTATACAAAAATTAAGAAATAATGAGGTTATTTAAATTACGTGGATAATATTAAAAGAGTTGAAATTTATGAATGAAAATAAAAGGAAATAGATTAGTCATTTTCTTAATGATAATTTTTAGAACAATGATTTTACTTGAAGATCTAGAATTGAGTTGTATTTAATGTTTGACGAATCATTGAAATTCATTTTTGGATTAGAGCGAATTCCGCTATTGCATAAAAAGTATGTAAAATTGAGAATTTGAGAATAATTTGCAAATCTTGTGATTTTCAAATTGTTTCTTTGTAATTTCTTAATTAAAATCAACAATTTGAAATATATTACTTGTTTTCAAACATAAAATAAAATAACATTGTAATAAAATAAAAGAAACAAATAAAAAAAGTGTAGCAATCTCTGTATGACAGGGAGTTTGTAAAACTCTAACTTGTAAGAGAGTCACAAATTCTTAAAGCCAATTTGTACCATGTTATTCTTATAGTGGCGTGTATGTGACTCTTTCATCTCCCTAAACAAAATTCTTGACCTAGTCCTTTTTGTGCCTTTACAATAACACGTATAACACATGTGCTAAACAATAATCTTAGCTTGCATTATATTGCTTGGTATTATAATGTTGGAGAGATACAATTCAAGAGGCAAATCACTAGGCATTTCGATGGACATAAGGTCTCTAGTCTCTACCCAAGGCCTAGGTCATATTACCATAAAGAACGGCTAGAATGAGTTAAGTCTTTATGCTAAAAACTGTCCAGACATATTTCTCTTGGTTAAAGTAGAGGCTATTGATTTAACAAACAATTTAAAAATTCAAAAGAAAAAAATATTTTGGCCTGGATTGGAGGTTAATTATGTAGTGAAATAACCTGCGATATAATATCGAAGAAATAGAGAGATATTGACTAATATATATGCTTGATGGATTACTTCTTTTATTACCAATGAATTTGAAAATAGAACCTCATCCTGTTCATTTATAGTTAATTCTTCTCGTGTATAGGTTTTATTTATAAGCCCAATAGCAAATATATCATAAGTTGTTGTCAAGTAATTTTAATGAGTTGGTACAAATTGTTGAGTGATAATTATTGGCTAAAGCAAATGCCTATATTAGAATATAATGCGTAATTATTGGCTAAAATAGCAGCAAACCGTTGCAACTATAATTAAATATTGAGTAAATAAATATCGGACAATTTAGGTATAGTACAAGGAATCGGACAACTAACCATCCAATTGGCATTTACAATTACACATAGTAAAAGGTGAAGTAAATGAAGCACCAATATCGTCTAACATCTTTTTAGGTGCATCATATAATAAAATATGCAAAAAAAAAAAAGAATTTACTTACAATAACAAAATTTTTTTTTCTATATTTTAAAGCTTCTATTCTCTATAGGCCTTTGTCCATTTGCATTTCTAACCATCCGTCAAAAGCGGATTTAATCGGGCCAAAACGAACTGATGATTTTAGAAAATATATTTTCTTTGAACAAAGAAGCAAATTTAGTTAGCTTAAATGAGTATATCTACTAAAATTACACAAAATCAACACGAACTCATAAAAAAAGAAAAAATAGAGAATAAAAAAAAATTGACTGATGATGACAAATTACCAAGTCATTTAAATTCCTCGTCATATTTGTACGAGATTATCTATCTTTCTTTCAGGATTATGGTTGTTCGTGCTCAGTCCATTCTCTTCCACCAACTCATTTCCCATTTCTGTTTCAATTTCCATTTCCTCAGCGCGATAAGTTGAATGAACACCATATAAAACATAAAACAAAACTAGCAAAGCGGTCCAAATACCAAACCTCTTAAAGGACAAAATCTTCAAAGTTGTCATAAGGAAGACATTAAGAAAAATTGAAAGGGCAGCCGGCCATGGCATTAGGGGGACCGACCACTCGAGCCCCGACCTAGTCAAAGGCACCATGTAATGGAAGATCGCGGTGATAGTGATCAAGGACCCGCCAAATAATGGCAAACCCAAAAGTCGTTGATCGAATTTCCATGATAAAGAGAAGCCTATAGAAAGAGTTGTAAGGAAAAGGAGGAAAAGGAGGACATGTAATGGTGGATTGCTGCTCAATACAACATAACGGCGATAGATAAGAGCATTTGCTACTAGGTAGAACACTAGAAGTGTTCCGATCGATATTATCTCCAGCACTATGTCAAGATCTGTGAAGAGGGCAATTGATGCAGTGCATATTCCTATACCAAAAAGTTGATCACAATAAATGTTAGATTTTGTGTCAAATCATTTTGAATTGTTTGAAAATGTTGTGGATTATAATAAAGGTTTCATGTGTCAAATGATTTTGCACGTTCCATGTGGTGCGCTCTAAAACATAGTTGTTCTTTCGGAAAAACTAAAACGATGTCTAATTCAAGTGAACAGATCAACTAATGACTTACATGAAATGCTTAGGTCTTAATCCTAACAATATAGACTCAGCTAGATGAACCAAAACAGAAATCTAGAATGATCTAAAGTCATTTAATTAAATGCATAAAGAATTACTTGAGTTGTGATCAATAGAATTTAAATTTGTTTTGGTTTTCTCGATATTAAAAGATTTATAGTAATTTTTTGATTTTGGATTATAAAGAATTTTTAAAAAAGGTAAAGATAAAGGGCGGCTAATTAAATAATATATAATGTATTATAAGTCTTATTCATGTAAACCTGTAGATTATGGTGGCGACATCTATAATAATATAATTATAAGAATAATATTGCGTACATTTGATTTTAGGTTGAACTGTATATAATTATAATAAATCGTGTTGGTATTGACATTGATGAATGTTGAAAATTTGTTGAATAAATAGCATAAAACTTGCAATCAAAATAAAAGACAAGTATTGCTTTAGAAATATACTCACCCAAGACTAAAGTAGCATTCATGGGTGTGCCAGTTGAAGGATGAACCTTAGCTAACCACACTGGCACGAGCCTCGCCCGTGCTATCACGCAAAGGTATCTAGCCTGTCCAAGCATGGCCACCAAAAGTGAAGCCATGATTCCTAAACTTGCGCCTACCCCAACAACATGGCTTGCCCATTTCCATCCCAACTTTTGGAATGCCATAGCAAATGAAGCCTTCTCTGAAATCTGCAAACCCATATATGTAACTTTTAAAATTACATAATAATTTTCTGTTAATTCAAAACCTTTATCAAAACACCATATAGCAGCCCATCATCATGTTTTTACGACCCGTTTGGTGATCATCGGTTCTAGCTAAATGGTGGAAATTGTAGTGGAAAGTTAGTGTAATTTATTTGGTGGAAATATCTCCAATTTATTACTATTTACGGCCCGTTTGATAGGTGGTAACAAATGGTGGTAATGTAAATGAAAAACTAGTGTAATTTTGGCCGAAAAATCTCTAGCTTACATTGAAGGCCATATTTGCCCAACTTTAATCATCTTCTTTTCTTCATAAAATTCATTCAATGCATTACTATTGAGAGAGGTGATAATGAAAATTTGTAAACACAAAACTTTTTTGTTATCAAAGTTTTATAACCATGGGAGTGACATTAAAGTTTTGATAAAAATTTACACTATAAATCATTATTATTACCACCATTTAATACCATTAATCAAACGAGTATTATATTATCAGTGGTAATTCAAATTTGTGAAGAAAAAAACTTTTTTGGATCAAACTTTTGTTATCATATGCATAACACCATACATATCATAAAAATTTACACTTATTTAGTACGATTACCAAACGGCCTTAACCCATTGGTTAAAGATTAAGTTTAAATAAAAAAGTTGAAAGGATATACCTGGTCATATGGAAGCATGACGCACAAAGCCACACTCATTAGACAATAGACGGCTGAAACGAGAAGAACAGACCCAACAATGCCTGTGGGTAAGTTCTTGGAAGGGTTTTGAATTTCTTCAGCAAGCGTTGAAACAGAATCATATCCAATATAGCTGAAATATACAATGGCTGCTCCATCCACCACACCTTTAACACCAAAAGGAGCTAACCCTCCTGTAGAGCTTACCAAGTTTTTCGGATTCCCGATCAAAAAACCAGCAATTATTATAAATCCGAAGAAGATTACATGGAATATTGTCATAGTAAGGTTTAAAATGGAGCTCTCCTTCGTACTGCAAACATGCCAATCAACTTATCATAGTTAGAAAACCGTTCATATTAATTTTGATATCCTAATAATGTACTCTCACTTAAAGTAGTTTAGGCGGTCGGATGTACGCTACTTTACCCTTGTTAGTAATAACAAATAGGTTGATAAAGTATATGTAAATAAGAAGTGCATGTTGATTTATTAGTAATTTTCCTTTAGTAATAAGTTGGTAGAGGTAATTAAAAAAAGAATTATATTAAGTTTATTAAAGAAATAAATATATTTACTATAAATAAGGCGCAAATTTAAAGTTTTGCACTTTAGCATTTTTGCAAAAGTGATATTAGGTATAGTTTTGAAAAATTCATGAAAAAATATGGTTACGCTATCAAACATTTTCATTATTACTGTTTAGTATATAAATCCGAAGAAGATTGTACTAAAAACCAAATGGGCACTATAAAAAAAAGTTTCAATTGTGACATAAAATTTTTGACACTTCATTAAAATGTAAACATTCTTAGAGTATTATCCTAATACTTCAAACTTAATTCATGACACTTACTACAAGTGACACCAAATATTTTAGTGAGATTTGATAAATGTCACAATTGACGCTATTATTTGTAGTGGGAGCATTAGTATCCGATAAGCTAGAAAAACATACCTATGACATAAGCAAAGAGTCAAAAGAAGAATAACAGCAACAGCAGTGAAATCCAACATGTTATAGCCATCAACAAAGCCATGAACTTGAACCCTCCAGGAGTTTGGATCTTCAACTCCAAATGTGCCACTTAAATACTCCGTAAAACTTCTGGCCACCGCAGCATTGGACAGCACGTATTCCATCAGTATATTAGCACCAGCCAAGTAACCCACAAACTCTCCTACATATATACAGCAATTGTTTAGGCCTATAAGAATGCAAAGGATAAGTTGAATCAAGAGTGTTAGAGTATATAACATATTATGGGGCCTCAACCATCAGTTTAAGTTTTTGGTTGAGTTGGTTCCTTAACAAAAAGAGAATTAAAAATATATATTATTATGATACCAAAGGTGAGTCTGAGATAACTGAAAGCACCCCCAGCAACCGGAATGGCAATGGAGAATTCAGTATAACACATAGAAGAAAGAAGAGCGGATATGGCAGCAATAATGTAGGAGATAAAAACAGCAGGACCAGATTTGGTGCGAGCCACTGGACCAGTTGTGACAAACACTCCCACTCCAAGCATTCCTCCTAAACCGAAAGCAACTAAATCGAACAACGAAAGCTTTCGTTTCATATCTGCACCAGACCTTAGTCTTACTTCGTTCAATTCTTGGTCTGGAGTCCATGTAGCCAATAATCTCTTCCTAAGTTTATAAGGTGTTTTAGAAAGGGTGTTTATATAGTCACTAAAACAAAGTTTATTATTTGATGTGTTTTCCATTTTATTTTTTATAAGGATATGTAGCTTAATGATAGTTTGGCTTCTATGAGATTGAAGGAAGCAGCGCCTTTTATAAGAATATATATATATATATATATATATATATATATAAGATAATAGAGAGAACAGACAGAAAGGTTCTTTTTTAAAGGTTAAGGAAACAAGTTAAGGAAGTGACTGGGCTTATTGGAAATACATAATGGTCCACTTTCAAATGGTCCCTCAATTCCTAAAAATAACTCAAAAACCTTCAACTAAACAGCTTTTTCTGGACCCAACAACTTAAAAGAAGTTAAATGAGAGAAGCATGCACCAAATCTGAAGTATGAAGTTCTTTATATACCGGGGGATGTAGCGTAATGTCATTAAGGTCAGTAGACATTATTTTTGAATTTAAAATAAAATCAAATATTACATGATGTACTATACCCTATAACAGTTGGTTAGTGTATTGCGTTTCACATAATTGACTAGGGATCAAAATCAAGTAGATTGTTTTTACTTAAATTCACATCATTTATTAATTTCTTTTCTTTATATATTAACCACTTGCAGTGTTCGTCACTTTCAATTCCTCATTTTCTATTTTGGATTCAAATCCTAAGTACCACTTTCTATTTCAACTCTCTTTTAATATCAAATTTTCGCTTTTCTCGGTGATAAACATCCAATTATACTATGATGATGCAACTTCAATTGATATCAGTTGTTTAATCTGAATTCGCCACTTGTTGTAATCATCCCTTTCAATGTGCCTCATTTTCTATTTTGGATTATCCTACTCTAAATTTGTTTTCTTATTTTGAAACAAATAACCCTATGTACCATTTTCCATTTCAACTCTCTATTAAAATTATTTTCATATTTTCCTTGAAAAAATTATATTTATACAACCACGATGATGCAACGTCAAAGAAACAAAGTAGAGTATATTTGAAGTAGAGCTTGCTAAGGGAATCATAATGAAAGAGCAATGACTTTGACCCATTCTTTAGGAATTTTCTCATCACGAAAGCATCAAAAGCTTTTGCTAAAGCAAATAAAGATTTCCTATAAATAAGACTTAATTAAAAGATTATGAGTTGATTATTCCTACACCTTAATTTTATAGTAATAATCCTAGTTACACTTGTGAATGAATACCAATTAAAAAAATGTTTTACTACTAATTATTAGGAGTAATTTGTTTATTTCTTCAAATCTTTTAAGATATCCAAACTTACATCTGACATAAATCAACGTACATATGAAATTAGAGAAAATGAAAAAGAAATTTATGAAAAAACAAGAGAGTACCTACCATCTCAAATTATTTTAATTCCAAAAGTCATTAATCAGACTTAATTACTAATATCGAAAGGTCACTTGACTATTCAGTTAGTAAAAGAACAATTAAAATATATATAATGAAACTCAAGTATTGATCATATTAATCATATTTTATCTGTGCATTCCAATGCCATCAGATGTACCCTTTTCTAGTCTAGTGACTATAGCTCTTAGAGTTTAGGGATATACCCTTGTGGCTTGTATAATTAACTTTTTCTCTAGGGTACATCACAATACTCAATAAGGACAATTTTTGTAACCTATCAACAAAACATGTTTTCAGTTTCTAAACATCTTGTACAAGGACTAGCTTCTTAAAAAAGAATCGTAAACAAAAATTACATGTCAAGAAATTAATTTAACCAAAAGCGTAAAGTTATTGGTTATATATGATTTAACGCCCCATGAAATCTTATATACTCTATCTTATTCCATTACATCCCTGACTTTAAATATTCTATTTTAAGTGAGTGCGGGTGGATATGGAATTCAAAACATTGACTTTTCATCAAGTTACGTGATAAGTGCAATTATTTGCGCTTATCCGTACTATCTTTACGCTCCTAGAATGAAGTTATAGTGGTATTTAGGGATTATAGTAGTAAATTGTTGGATTTCTTGTCTCTTGTGCTTATTTTGTAGATTTGTGATATACGAGGCGGAATTGAAGCTTTTTACTAGCATACGGAGTTATAAGAGGGTGAAGGTCTGGAGAAATAGCCTAAGACCCCTAGCATGATGGAGAAAAGAAGCAAAAGGTGTCCAGATTAAAAGCGGCGAGTCGCCACAACTAGAGCAACGACTCGTCGCCCATGCGCTGATCTCAGAAATTTTCCAGAACATAAGCGATGACTCGCCACATCCTGAGCAACGAGTCGCCGCCTATTCACTGACTCCTCTAAATTACTCCAGAAAGAGAGCAACGACTCGTCGCCCATAAAGTGGCGACTCGTCGCTCGCTAAGCAGATGCCAGTTTCAGACAGAACAAAAGTGGCGACTCGTAGCCCCTGAAGTGGCGACTCGTCGCTCTTCATTTCGACGGAATTTCAACCGTTTCTTTTCTATGTTTTTGGAACCACTATTTAAGTGGACTTTAACCTAGTTTATAGGATTCAGTTTTTTTTCTCTCAAACACTTTAGAATTCCTTTGTATTCCTTAGTATAATCTTTAAGCTTTCCTTTAAGAATTTCAAGATTGTAATTTTAGATTTCTTTTTTGCAATTTGCATTTTCTTCTTCAATCCTCCATTGTCAAGGTATTTCCTTTATATTCAAGTTTTTTAAATTATGTCTTATATCTTGTTTCATGTTAGTTTAGTATGCATAGAAATCTCTATAACCATGATTAGTGAGTAGTTTGGTATGCTAGGACATTGGATTTGAACCCTAACATGTATGTGATTGTTAGATGAGGATAGGTGATTGTGATGTTGAATTGATTTGATTAAATTGTTTTGTATGATCATTCAAGTTAAAGTCTTTTAATTTTCTCTTAATACCAAAATCACGAAACTTGAGGGATGAGAATATTATTAGTCTTGGATGATAAAACAAGTTAATATGCCTTCTTAGTCAAAATCACGAAAGTTGAGATTGAGTAGTATGTTTTCTTGTGATGTTAATCGATCAAAATACGAAAGTTGAGATTGAGAGAACCCATTTGATTTGATTTAATTTGGTTACCATCCCGAAAAGGAGTGATAAAAATTAGAATGATGAATCAATTCAACTGAATCAATTGCAATCCTTATTGAAATAATCACATGCTATTAGTGGTTCATAGTCCTTTTATTATCTTGATATTATCATATTTCTTAAGCATTTTCACGTAGTTCATAGTAACAACCAATCAAAATCTTTTGTTCCCAAAGTGATTAACTGAACGATTCTAGTATTAATCCTGTCTCCCTGTGATCCGACCCGTAATTGTGCTATGACACCCGTACACTTGCGGCATTAAAATAAAACCGTAACATTACGTTTTGATAACTGATTTAACTAAAAGTTTAAGCTTATGTTTGAAACCCTAAGATTTATGTTATATTCATATTCTCTACTATAGTTCAAAAACTGTTTCCTCATACAAAAAGGATAAAAGTCCATTACCTAGAGTACACAAGTTGAAGTAAACAAATAATGCATAATTATCACCACTAAGCAAAACTTATTTTGTGTTAATAGAAGTTCTATGAAGAGAATCATATCCGAATAATATTTGCAGCCATAGAAAATGGGCAGAACCTGATGAAAGGGGGGCCAATAGAGGGTTATTTACACAATGCCAATCAACAATATCCCACCATTCTAGGTTTTGTGATTCATCATTATCTAATTTTCCACTATATATTTAATTTCCTTGACAATACCCCACTTATAATAGCTATATCAAAGACAAGAAAGGAATAGAGAAGGAATCTTAGGCAAGTCTAACAAGGTGGTGGTGTTAGAGTATATAAGATATCCTGTTTCGGATACAAATCTCAACCATCCTTTATTTAAAATAAAATATTCAACGCCAGGTATGAGGAGGGTTGTATCGCATCCACTCTTCTAGACTCTCGTGTGAGGGGACGTATTAAAGTATTTATAACATATCCTGAGCCTCAAATATCAGCTTACACTTTGATAAAGTTAGTTGCTTGACGGTTGTTATGTGATACAAGCTACTATTGAGGAAGAAAAAAAAAGAAGGGTAAAACTAATTTTAAAGGTTAAAGGATTTACTAGCCACAAGAAGTAGAGCTTGACTTTTTGACTTTAAGCAAGGTCAAAGGGCACAAATGGAGCTAATTATATTTGATGAGGTTATTGGACCAAAGCGTGAAAATAAGTATGAAAGGAAACCTAGCTGGAAAGTGCACAAGGCACAATTAGCAAAAAGTGTGTTAGTGCAAGAGTATGTGATACCCTCCATCAAACTTCAAACAAAGAAAAGGTCCAGGTTCTTCTAAGGTTTTGTAGCTTTAATAAATAAGTTATCGAGTAAGAATAAAATGCAGCTACTTAATCGCTCATCTACACTCCAGACACTACAGATAACACTCAGGGAGTGAAACACCGTTCACAAGCTAACTCCACGTATGCACACGTTCGCATTGATGTAAACGCGTGAAGTGGTGAATCCAAATCATATCATATCATACAATACTATAAAAGTCTTGGAAAATTCCAAGTGTCATCATTTAATCATATCATACAATACTATAAAAATCTTGAAAAATTCCAAGTGTCATCATTTAAAGAGGCATGAAAATATTTATCAAATTTAAAATCTAATATTTTTGTTTAAGTTTGAAACTAAATTAGGTAAAGTATTTGTATGATATACTATAGCAATTGTATTTTATTAACTTAGAATTTAATATGTTTAATTGAATGAAAAAAAAAGTTATGCATCAGGTAAATAATTAAAATAAACATCAGTAATTATATTTTGATTTAAAAAATCATGAATTTGGTAAATTTAAGAACGATAGTATACAATACTTATATTATTATTTGAAATTATTTTTATATATATGTCGCATCAATAAATTTGTGCATTGCACGAGTTTCTATATTAGTATTATATATTTATACTATATCGGTTTAAAATGTCTTCAAAATTAAAATTAAAGTCAATAATAAATTGGAAATATATTTGCATCCGCCAATAATACTAATCATGTCATTCTTTTTAAACCTAAACCTTACAAGCTCCAAAATAAGTGGATTTTAGGTAAAACTTTTTATTCAATTAAATAAATGGATTGATTCGACTCTTGATCTGTTTATTAAATTAGTTAGAATAAGATTAAAATTTGTAACCTAAAATATAACCCATTTGAGTAAACACGTTAGTTTTGAATCAGGCTAATCAATATTACATGAACTTAATTCATATTATATTTTTATATTTTTCGTAGTAAATAGTAATTATTGTTAAAAAAATTGAATTGGAAAAAAATACTCTAAACGATTTTAGTGGCCGGTTGTTATTAGGTCGACTTGATATGTAACAGATCAGTTATGCTATAATTTTTAATCCAATTGACTAAACAAATTAGTTTTATGTCACGAAGTTTCCTATCTATTTATATATTTTGACCCAAATACGAATACAACCCAGCCTGATCTATGGCCTACTAGATTGTACACCACATGAAGAAAGGTAATGAGGTTACTAAATTTTTTAGCATGCTAATATCTTAGAAATATATATGCAATCATGAGATTTGACGCAAATTTTTATCTAACTGAATCTGATTTAATCTAATAAAATATTCCATTAAAACATAAATGGCTAGAGGTGAAAATCAAATAAAAAATATCAAGACAAGCTTATAATCCTAATCACATGACAATAAAATATGAAAAGAAAAAACATTCTCTTTTTAGTCATCTTCATCATCCTACCCAGTATATCTCATTTATTAAATCTTTTTAGTCATCATTTTCATAATCAATATTGATGTACCAGCGGCTTATTAACTATATATCAGTACCACGCCGTAATACTTAGACAAAGACTGTGCAACCATCAGAAAGTTACTCACAACAGTAAAATATGGGTACAAACTACTACTTGCTATAATAAAAAATTCCTAATCAATAACCGTGATTTGTATATCACTACTAAACGACAAAGATATTAATATTAAAATAAACAAACTCAAAAAAATTAAAACAACAAATTTCTCACCCTATCACATCTTACCACATAATAGTGATTTATTAGTCTCACAAATAACCATTATTTACTTAGACTTTCTCTGCTATAATTTACTCTAATACCAGATTTGTGTTTTTGATAAAACGTGCACATTGCACATCTATGATGTCAACAAAGATATAAATAAAATTAAAGGATCATTTGATTACCCTATTTTGCCTAATAAATCCCCGACCAACCCATCTACAGCCAATGAAAATCATTAGATTATGTCAAAGCCTAAAATTTCTGCAACTTGCTACAAAATATAATTACTTGCTTTAATAACAAATTATAGCATCAGTCAATGGGCCATCAACTTGGCAATTTGCAAATGATCCTAAATAATGCTGGCTTGTAAACTCTAAACATTATAAACCAATGTATTTTAAAACCATTTTGATCACTCCCACCATTTTCTATTCAAAAGATATCCTTAATTGTATAATGTACTTGCTATCCATGTTTCCATATTTTAGAGATTAACTAACATGTGATTCCATGTCCAATAATTAAATCAGAGAGGTTAACTAACATATATATACTTGATGGGTATATTCTTCTTAATACCAATTAGTATCAAACTTGCCTCTTATGTATAAAACCTGTTGTGTACAACATTAATAATTAGAGAGAGGTTAACTAATCCGACAAATTATGCCCAAAAATGTAGTACACATAATACTCCAATTTGGACGCTTCTAAGAAAAGATAAAAGTGCAACACAAATGACAAAGCTTAAAAGCTTATGATGAACCCCTCTAACAACCAATGTGGGACAAGATATATACTCCAAAATTAAAGAAAGAAGTGAAGGATTATGCATAGCAGGGGTGAGGGGACCAAGCATATTGATGTTAGTGTAAGTACATAACAAGAAAGCATTTAAAAAGTGGAACTTCAAGGGAGACACCTCATTGTAAATGGCTTGCAAACTGCACTCAACAAGACAATATGACCTTTTCCTGCCTTATATTGTCTAAAACCGGGCCATTAAGGTATTCATTTGCTTCACCACCTCTCTACCTACAAGCTACTACATCTACTAATGAACAAACTCTGAAAAAGACAGAGAAAATTAGTACTTCTCCGTTCTGAAATGGTTGTTACATTTTATTTATCGTTCCAACTTATTTTGTATATTGCGGCTAAGGTGTAATAAAAAATATAGTCAAGTTATGACATGCGCACTTTCATAATATTAAGTTTTTATATATTTTGAATACGTATTGTTTAATATATAAATAAACAAAATAATACATTGGATTGCGTAAAAGTCAAATATAAGAAGTACTTCCTCCGTTCTGAAATACTCGCTACATTTGGCTTATGAATACTATTCATTGTTCGAGCTTATTTTATATATAACGACTAATGTGTAGGAAAAAAATATAGTCAAGTGAGATCTTGTTTGAATCGTCTAATTGCATACTTTCATAATATTAAGTTTTTATAATTTTTAGCTAAGTGTAGTTTAAAATATTAATAATCAAACTGTGCATTGAATTGCGTTAAAAAGTGAAATGTAGCAAGTATTATGGAACGGAAGAAGTATATTGGATGAGAGGAAGTAAGAAGCAGCCATACATACACAGATACCTGTGTCTGTGCGCACTCCTTTCTTCTAAGTCAGTTCAATGAAATCATCTAGGTACCTGTCATATCCAACTCAGTCTCCAATTCAAAAGTTCGCTCCGAAATGATTTACTTGCACCCAATGCAAGAATTTTGGCACAAGTTCTAACAAATATCACTTTCAAATGGTTAATGTTAATAAATTTATCAAATTTATCGGTGATTATTGGTATTATCAAGAAAATGAGATAATTGAAAGAATATAAATCTGATCAATAAATTTATCAAAAGATATTTCTATTAATATTACACTAACTTTCTATTGTATTCTAATCATTGATTACCAATTACCAAATAATGCACTATATATTATACTCTATAATAGTAGGTACGGTGAAAAAAGAGTACCAATGTATAAAACGTGAATAAAATAAGAGTAAAATAGAAAAATGTGAATTAGAATCATATTGCAAGCATTGTGAAACATTTCAAAAACACAATATTGCAAGTATTATAGAACGAAGTTAACATTTGGATGCATGATAAGATTTTTCACTTTAGTCCACTACAATTTATGACAAATGAGAGTTTCACAAAAAGTATTATTCATATTCCAGTCTATGTATATCTAGGGTTGCAAGACTACAAAATTATGCAGAAAAGGCAGCACTAGAAAAATAAAAAGGTGTATACCAAACCCCACTGCAAAGAGTGATGGATGTGAGTGCATTATAGCAATTCCACCACGCACTTCATCACAACATTATTCATTGCTCAAGCTAGCCTATGAACCTTAATTGGAATGAATAACCTAGCTAGACTAATCAAATACTTTCTATTCTCGTACGTATCTTGTCTTATGTCTCTTTTCTACTCCCTATATCCAATACAATTTTTATTCTTTTTTTTTATATTCATCCTATTCAATATTTTATAATTCTATTTTTCACTATAACCAACATTCACTCTTAACTTATTGTCCACATATTCAACTTATACTAACTCTACATAAAATACTACTAACATTTCAATGTGCGAATTTATTAGTATTAAAACATATAAAAATATAATTTTTAAGAATTATGCAAATATATATTATCGTGATTAAATTTAATTATCGAGCACATGATTTTTAAACAAAAAATAAATACGGTTTTTTTAAAAAAATAAAATACATCACTGTTTCATTCAAACATATCATGTTGTAGGCTAGACATATAATGCTATGATAAATTATATAAATACTTTACTTATTCAATTCCAATTAAAATAAAATATATTTTAAATTAGGTGAATATTGTCATGTAATTGACTATTATATCCGCTAAAATAATATCAATGTTCCCTAAAGATAATATTTGTCATTTTTCAATATTTTATTAGTATGCATAATGATTGTGTACTATGCAACTAAAGGAGTATAATTTTTCAATATGATCCATAGTCTACCAACAAATATATTAATTGATAAATTGATGCATAGTAAATCAATTTTCAACTTGTGAAATGTCCATGATAACAACATTGAAAACAATATTCTATAGAATAGGATCATAGATATATCATGAACATTTAGCTCTCAAAAAGGTCCGGTGGTGGTTTTAGATCATGTCATTTTCAATCAAGTTAATTTCGAGTTGAATCAGTTTCGGATTTAGGAAGAGTTCGAATCAACCCAATAAATCATCTTTCAATGTTTTTTCTTGTGACGTTAAACTGAAAATGTTGACGTAGAACTGAAAACAAGTGAAGATTTGTGTTTCGGTCGAATTTAATAGTTTTTTTGATTTTTCGAGTCAGATTATTTTCGAGGTTGAAATTTCCGAATTACACCCCACTAATTTGCGATTGGGTTGCAAATCATATTGGGTGGACTCAAAATTTAACGTCTTAGAAAGTAGGCAGTAAAGGCATGGTGTATGCTTGTGATGTGAAACACTTGTAATCACATGCATCCAATTGGTATGTTAACATTCCAAATAAAAAAATAGAAGGATGATTACAACTTAATTGCCCATTCATCATTTATTCATGATAAAGCAAAAGCCAATTTCAGCAGCGGCGGCAAATGACAAAGTTGAGGATATTGTAAATCTCATACAATCATTCATCTAAATCACAATCTTTTCTTTTACTCTTAGTTGTAAACCTAGTTTTATTCTTTCTTTTATCACAACAATAAAATATACTTCCTTACCTCAAAGTAATACATATACATACTTTCTAATTTTGGAATCTCCCTACATATAATTAGTTCCATTTTCACGCACTATATAATATAATTTTATTTTAATATTTATATCGAATAATCGTATTTACTTACTATATGTGGATATTCGACATCTCTTATTTGATTCTATGAAATATTGTCAAATATCCAATATCACATTTGATTATAAAAAATGTGGGATATTCTGATATCCGAAAATCAAAATTTTGATATTTGATACGTAAATGATATCTGTATTTTTGAATTGGGTATCCTAAGATTTGAACCGGATATTGAATTGAATCTTCGAATTTTCAAATCATCTAATACTTTTGCTCAGCCTCAACCTTAAGAATAACTAGATTTTTATTGAAAAATAATGCTCCAATAAACCTAAATTCCCATATGCCATAAAAAGTTTTGAATTTTTCAATCAACATATACGTAAGATTGGTATTTTATTTTGTATATTTTCTCACATTACAGCAAAAAGTCGTTAAGATTGTTAGCAATTAATTTATAAAAAAAACATCGAAAATTTCACTGTTTAATCTTAATAAAATTCAATTGGTTTTTAGTCCACCCTAACTTAGATAACCACCAAGAATTTTGAGTTTTAGGGGAAAAAAATGAATTATCTAGCAATTTTCTCAACAACTTTAAGGTAAAAATTGAAAAGTTTCACTATCAAGGTCTTTCCAAATACATGGCTACAAAATCTAATGCTATGACTACTAAAATTATTCGTCAATGTTGTTCGGTCAAAAGTAGTCATCATGGTGAATGTAAATTTTAACAAAAGGAAACGTAGAAAATGGAAGGAAAAAGAAATTCTCCATTATAGATCCTCATTGGAGCAATATCAAAAGTGACCAAGAGATTTAACCACTTCAATTATTGCAACAGATCTTATAAGTATGAAATATATGTAAATCTATAATCTATCTATAACTATTACTAAAACAAAACACGGCTTACACCATCGCCTTTCAAAATTGCTTACGTGTCACATCCTTATTAAAAAATTTCCCTCTAAACTTAAATGATGATATCATTCTTCTTTGACTTTCTATCTCTTATCTTGAGCATATTATCATCTTATTAATTGTTTATTTTTTACTTTTTAGGTCAAATCACATTTAATGTATTAAAAAACTATATATTTTTATTTCATTTATTTTAATTATTTATAAAATATTTTCAATTTTATTTATTAAATGAATATTATTTTGTGTATTGGATATTTTAAAATGGTTAAAACATAAATGCAATAAATTAATTCTAATATGATTTAGGTTGTTACTATTTTTATGTAAGTCACCTATATTTTTTATGAGAAAAAGTTATCTTTGTCGTTTACACTAATAAAATAATTTTACATACTTCTATGTATTTATATTTGATTTTAAAGTGTGTTATTGATAGTAATAGTATTTAACACTTTTATAAATTAATGTAATAGTTATTTTGTTAGAAATATTATTGTTATTTTTTTAAAATAAAACTCATAATTTCGTATTGTACATAAGGTGAGAACCATTTACTCTTTTATTCAAAATAAAAAAATATAAATATAAATATAATTATATTGCGCACAATGCAAAATATGATATAATGTACGTAATGTATACAATTGTTCATCGCACGGGCACTATCTAGTATAACTTCAAAGAATAATACAAGTATAAATTATCGTGATTAAATTTATCGAATACATGACTTTTTTAATTAACGCAAAAATTAAACATTTTTTTTATAAAATTATTTGTTGAATACATTATTTTTTCATTCAATTAAATATATCAAATTTTAAGTTAGTTGTATAAAATTGCTATAATAAATTATACTCCGTATTATACCGAATTTAACTCAATTTTAAATATAATCAAATCTAAATTGATTAAATATTGTCATATAATCAACTATCATTCACTAAAAAAATTACATTTGTTATGCCTTCTTAAAGAATGAGACTTGAAATCATACAATCTATTAACTTTATTGTATTTTAGAAAAAGGCAAGTTGAATGTGAGCATGCCTTTTGTCTTTTTTTCATTAGATGGTATTAATGGAATTGATTTATTTGCATCTTTTTGACTTTTCATATTTACACGTTTGCATTTTCGAAAAAATTTGTACATTAATGAATGCAATAAATCATAATTATTCCAATTACATTGTTATGTATAAATGTACAATTTAGAAAGTTATACTGAAAAATAGATAAAAATGAAAATACACTGGTAGAATATTATATTGCAAAATATTATTTTCATTATAATTATACTGCAATTCATTAAATTATTAGAAATATATAATTGTTCGTTTTCCCAGCAATAGTTGTAAAAAACTTAAATGACATAGATTCATTTAATGGATCATTAAAAACAGTGGTTTACATTGTTAGACTACCATAATAACAATTTTGAATTTTAGAAAAAATGTAAAAAATATTGAAAAAGATGATAACTATGGAAACAAATAAATTAACGCAAAAAAACCAACTAACTTCAATCAGTCTGTAGGCAATCAGATTATCTTAGCTACCAAATACACTACAATAAAAATCAATCAACTAAAAATATTGTCTGCTTTTTTGTAATTTAATTATTCCTTTATGAATATAAAAATGTATAAACACTTTGATGGCTGAAACTATAATATAAATAGCCCCATATGGCCATTCCAATTGTTTGCTCATACTATTTCTCTTCTTTGAATCTTTAGTGTTGTTTAATAATATTTTATAGAACAATCATGAGTTTAATTACATTCAAAAAATTCACAGTGAGATGGGAACATGAAATATTAATGACTATTAATAAAAGTCAAAGTCAAATAGTATCCCATGTTGGTTCATTGTCACTTTAGCCTATTTTTAGTCATGAACAATTTTACGTCGCCATTTGTATAGTGACTAGAAGAAAAAAACAAAAAATTTCATATGCGACAAGGATGGTGAAATGTATCATCGTACTAAGAATGTAGTATATATTGAGGTGTTTCAAAACCTATTAACTTTTGATTAACAATTTATTTTGGGTTTATTTATAATTAATTTTTTTAATTACAATATATATGAGTAAATACTTATTACCCACCTTCATATAATATTTGTAATAGTCTAAAATTTCATTAAAATATTAATGTATTTACAAATTCGTGCATTGTACGGCCGAGAAAAGTCTTTAACGAATTGAGGTATCAAGAAGACAAATCCAATTAATGTGTTGTTGGTTATGGTCATGGGGTTACTAGAACTCACGTGTTTGGACTTGAAGCTCAATTACGAAAGAACAAGATGGGTAGTTGTGTTGTCACTTCAAGTGATGTAATGAGCCTTAAATCTTATATAGTGTCCATTGAGAAAAAACATGAAGAAGTTATATCCCAACTTCAAAAGAGGAATGAAGAGCTTGGAAAACAAAATGGTTAAATCTTGCTCAACTTAATCGTTTTTCGTCATTCTTAGAAAAATTTGATCAAAATCGAGAGACAAGTAAGAGTAATTTTGTCATTTTCGTTCCATTGAATGTTCGTTCCATTACTTTCTACTGCTTAGTTTTTCCATTATGTTTTGCATGCGTGTAGCTGGATGAAATGCAAACGAAAATGGAAATTACTGACGAGGTGCTTTGATTTTCTATTCAAGGTATGAAAATTTGATAAAAAACACAATCGTTCCGTCTTTTGTTTGTGTTCGTTTTTTATGGTCTCTAGGTTAGTTGTTGGTGTAATCTTGGTTGTGTTTGGGATCTCTCGATTTTTATTCTTTAAGTTTTATGGAGTTGACCGTCAAATACTCTAGAATCCACATTGTGGTATGTTGCATGAAACACACTCATGAATGATCATGATTTGGTTTTTGGAAATATATATTCAAAAAGTTATCTACAATCAACATAAGTTATGTCCATTCCCCAAGTGTAATAATAGTAACTTGTTAGCATGTTAGCCGCTTGAGTTTGAGGAAATAATGCTTCAATACTTAATCAAAAGTATTCATGCAAATAGTGTTGTACCTTCATTTTACTTGAAATAGTATTAATATTTTATTGGTTACTTATTTTGCAGATTTTGTAAGTGACAGGGTTATGCAAACGAGAGCGATTAATGGGAAGGACAACATCATTTTTTTTGGTGGTTGAAACTTAACAACTCTAACACAACTTTGCTTTTTTGGCTAACAATTATCATTTGTATTCCCTCTCGACCCGTTATGATTTTTGGATATAAAATATTATGCAGTTGATTATGCACATTTCATTGTAATTAGTTTAACAAGGTTTACGAAAAATATATGTAGAGGAAGTGTAGTATTTTGGAACTCTTGGTTGTAGTAAGGATCTTGATTTTTATGGCATTATGGGAGTGCAATATTTGAAATATATCAATGTAATCACTTTCAATGGAATATAGACATATTAAAGCGTTTAAAAACCCTTGTATTATATTACTACTAAATTTGTTAAAAACCCTTAAAGACCATTTATGCGTCTAAACACTTGTTGTTCTTCAACGCTAAAAGCGTCTAAAATCTTTTTAGACGAATAAAAGCGTCTGAAATTTCAACCTTTTTAACCCAAAAAAGCATCCAAAATCTTTTTAGACGAATAAAAACGTCTAAAATTCCAACCTTTTTCAACGCACAAAAGCGTCTAACAAGCTTTTCGACGTATTCATGCGTCTAAACACAAAAGCTTAAATGTTGTATTCATAAGGCGTAAAACACAATTTAGACACCGTTGGGTGTCGATAAAGCAACACTGTTTAGACACAAAATTGCGTCTAAAATAAAGTGTCTAAAAATATTTGTGACGGTAAGTTTTCAGACGCTTCTGTAAGCGTCTAAAAATTTTTTTTAGACAGAAAAAGCGTCTAAAGACTAGGTATATAAGTGTCTAAAACCTCCGTATTTTTGCTGTGTGGTTTTTATACTAGTTTTTCAATATTTTAATAGTATTGTATAATATGATTTCCATATTTTCATTAAAGACAGTTTTATGGTCAATTGTTGTCAAAATAGGACCTTCAAATTGTCCAATATAGAATACAAAACCACTTATTTTTATTTAAAGAATTGTCTTGAATAATTCATCTATTTTCCAGTACTCATGAAAGCCAGACAATGCTTCTGTAGGCCCATTCTTAATGGTGAAATTACTAAAATACCCCTATCCTAAATTGGTGCAACATCCACACTATAAGTACCTTCATTTATAACTTAATCAGGTATGCATTTATAACCTAATTCAACTACTCATATTCAATTCTTGTTTCATGTTTTTTATCACTGACTTGAGCATTAGAGGGGCTTTCCGGAAAGCAGCCCCGGGACAAGTATCTAGCTGTTTGTTCTATAAGTAAGTAGCATAGCCCATTACTATTCATTCGACACTTGAGAACATAAGCCTTTTACGAAGAACATTTCCCTTTCGAATCAAATTTTGCACCAGTTTCTGGGCAGAAACATTTGGGAGGGAGTAACATCTCACATGCTAGAAAAAAAAGCCATGAATTTCAAAAGAAACACTCGAGCCAATACCCAATAGTTAGAACATCACTCTGTTAATTCGGTCTATAATCAAGAGTCAGTCTTCAACTCGAATCCCCCCTACCAACTTTGTAACCAAGAAAAATTTAGATGCTTTTGCTACTTAAAACACTGCCCAAATTCAAGACTCGATCCAACAAGTCGTTTGGACCCTACCAAATCTCCTGCAAATCCCTTAGCAGAATATCCGGCAGTCGGTCTAAACACAAGCAAAAGCAATGCCGACTTTTAATGTACAACACAAATAGCAGCCTATAGGACGAGATTTCTAGGTCGACAACATATTGCGGACCAAGTGAAGATGACATAGAATCTAAAACATGTTGATGAACAAATCTCCCAATAACTAACCCTTGGTTGTCGCCAACAACACAATCCATCTGTCTCGAATCCTAATCAGATTCCCGAGGAGTTGATGAATCAGGACTCTCTCTGTCAAGAGGAGCTAGGTAGGGAAGATCCTTATTCAGCCTCTGTGATCTTCACAGCCCTATTGTCGACCCGGATACCATTTATTCCTAACCGAAAAAAGGTGAAAGTACCAGTTGTGAAATCTTTCAATGGATCCGACGACCCCACTGAGCATATCGCATCATATCGAGACCCTATAGGTGTAAATACCACATGTAAAGTAATGCTATGCAAGTTGTTTCCTACTATCGTTTTAGGGTTAGCCCTAAATTGGTATATTAGCCTTCCTCTTTGAAATGTAGATAGCTTCGCTACACTAAAATCTTTATTTTAATACCATTTTGTCGCCTCCAAGACGCCGAGGAAGTCTAACCTCCACCTAATGTTCGTCATAGAAAAGGAAGGAGAACCTATGATGTGTTACATACAGAGGTTTCATGAAGAAGTTTAGTCGATTTCAAGGTCAACAGATGTTGCTGATAATTATTTATACCATGATGTACTTCTTAATGATGGTTATTATTAGTAATTCTGTATTTATTTTGAAGATTTATGCTACGTTATCCATTTTGGTTATTCATGTTGATTTTGACCGGTTTTTCATTTTTTTAAGCATAATTCTTATGGTTTTAATGATAGAGTTTACTGAGGAGATTACTGCTTGGTTGAAGATGTTTTACAATGAAGATGGAAAAAAGAGTTGAAAAGTGTTTAACATGCAAAAGTTTTGAGGTGAAATTTAATTCATTCTCAATGTTTTGTTTTAATTTGTTTTAGGAAAGAAGTTAGTGACTGATATAATTTCCTACGGAGATAGTTACTATGAGACATAGAAAGATTGAAGTTGTAAGTTTTTTTTATTAAGTTCAGTTTTTATGCTTTAATTTTCTCTAATATTAGAAATCCTTAGTAATCAAATAGAGTTTTTATCGTTTTTCATAGCTACTTTCTACTCAATTGGATGTGATTCATGGTTGTTTATGTTCTCCACTAAAAAGTTACTCTACCTTGCCTTTTAATTATTAATGTTTATCATGATATATTTGCTTTTATTTTTATTAGCATGATTAGTGAGTATTTTTCATTTTCTAAGGTTAGGGTTTGAACCTCAAATTCAAGTATGATTTGATTATTGAATATGTCTATGAAATTAGGATTAAAGTGATTGAATTGTGCCAATAATCCTAAATCAAATGTGCTTTGTTGGACTAGTCAATAAACTAGTGTGTGAGATTATGATTAACTTTGCTTTAGGGTAAATTTTGGTTAAATTGTTATTAATTCGTTCAGTAAAATTAGCGTGTGAGAATTGAATTAATAGGGTTTAAATGCAATAGTTAATCAATAGAGCGAGAGTTTGAGTTTAAATAAATCATATTTTTCGTGTAATTAATCCGACATAGATACTAATAAGAGTTTGATCATACAAGAATTTAGGAGATTCTTAATACCCTAGATACCGTTGTCATACAGTTTCAAACCATTTTTTATTGCATCCTTAGTTATGAGATAAAAATCAATCAAACCTTTTCTTCTCAAGGAATTTAGCTAGTAAAAATTAGCGAGTTATTTATGTAACAACCCGACTTACCGTTGACTGAGCAAGTCAAGTCATCACGGGGTTTATTAACCCAAAAACTCAAATCTTGATTCCAAACTTGCGCAAAAGAGTCTTTAGTTCTAAATCATAACTAAATCAGCTAATTTCCAATCCAAACATTTATCTAGATCATAAAGTAATCATAAAAGTCTCCATAAAAGTCTAACATAACCAATACAGTCTAGACTAATATACAATTACCAAAGCCTAATACAAAACTATTAACTCTACGTGCTCAGCTCATACTAACATCCTTGGAACTCTAATCAACTCCGTTAACCCATCGTTCCCGACTGGTTCCGATCTGTAAACAATCTAAAAGATGAAAACAACAGGGGGTCAGATTAAACTGAATGAGAAGTAACAATCCAAAACAACAAAACATTGTAATTCAAAACATCGGTGTAAAAGCAACATCATTTCCCTAGATCTATGTGCGCACAGGGAGTCTAGTTTGAGAGGTACCCCATAGCTCTATGACTATGTCGCTCTCGGGTGAGGCTAGTCAATATTTAAATGACAATTCACCTCAAAAACAGGGAGTAGGGGACGATGTCCCTCAACTCCGTCAATGACCACATGTACCATCCTTGACCATATCACAATCAACATAATCATTCATATCCAAATCATCACCAATGATCAACAGTTCAAAACAATTTGATAACGAAAACATTTTCAAAATAGTAGTCCCTGACCCTTTAGGATCAGCATTACTCACCGACAACGCCGCTTCAAGGAGTCGAGTCCAACCAGGTTTCGAGTAGAAGAGATCCTTAACTAAACGCTCCGGAGCATAGCAATAACATAACATCACAAGCGCTTGTTCGATCCAACTATACTCACATATAACTTTATTACATCTCCTCCTATGACAAAAGGTCAAACTAAGATTATATCCTAGCATTTCTAATCATAAAAGAATTGTGTATATTCTATTCCTTAATTCACCATTATATTTTTATTAAACAAAAAAGTCAATAATCATCTAAATATTCTAATAATCTCTTCAAGAATAACAACTACCAATATACAAAAACACAAATATTAAAAACTCATAATCTTAATATCATTATCAAATCTTTCTTAACAAATCTTAAATCTCCAATCCATTAATCTAATATCAATCCTCAAGATCCATTTAATTTAATATGAACAAGCATACCTACACTAATTCTTGAATCGCATATCATTTCATGAGGCTATAAGATTTTGTTGATGAGTAATAATAATAGGTAAAGAAAAGAAAAAGGAAGAAGTAGACCTTATTTGTGCGTAAATCGAAGCATATAGGATTTGGTGTACAATTAAAGAAAGGCCAAATTGGATTTGGCTTCCATCCTTTTTCGGCAAAATCATAGAAAAATGGAGGTATCTTGATTTTGATGCAATAATTATGGAGTAATTGATCTGCTGTTAGACTATTTTGGCATTTTCGGAAGATTATTTTGAAGAAATTCCAGTCGCCATTCTTGGCTTTGGTGTTGCTGGGATTACATGGAAGAAGTAAACTGATTTATTATTTAGGGCATTAGGAGTAGAGAAGGAAAAATTAAATAAAAGAAAAAGAAAATAAAGAAATTAATAAAAGTTAGAAGTGCTTATATACTTGAGCCCAATTACATATTCTTCCATTCTTTCTAACTTGACCCAAATTAACTTATATTCCTAATATTTATCTTAAATTCTAAATTCTTAAAATTAAATTTCTCAAATGTTACAATTTATCCCAATTCCTTTTGTTCCAACCGTGGCTATGTGTATACCGTGGGCTTGCGTCAAAATAGAATTCCACTTCAAGTTTTTGGCGTTGTTCCCGGGGAAGCGAGGGATATTAAATTTGTGGGTTTTTGTTATAGTGCTTTTCTTGTCTACCCCTGCCCCGAATCTTGCACTTGCCTTTGTCTGTTGTTGAATGAATAGGAAGTCTCGATCTCTTGAACATTTTGATCTTGAAATCGAGGCCACAATTCGTATACTAAAGGCAACCAGGACGCAAGCTAGACAAGAAGAGGTAAGATAGGTAAGAATGGCCTAGAATAATAGAAACCTCCGCCGTATAAGTGTGCCTTCGCTCATCTAAGTTCCATTCCCTGCATCATTAAACCAAATTTTGGTGTGGAGAATTTCGTTGAAAAACTCACCTCATTTGGATGATAGAGAATAATCGGTTTGGAGAACACCCTTCAGAAAGTCCCCACGATCATATTGCTAACTTAATGGACAGGCGTGACCTGATAACCGCCAGGAGTTAAACGTGGAGGCGGTTTGCATGAGGCTTTTTCCCTTCAGTTTGAAGGATAAAGCTAAGGCTTAGTTAAAATCTAAAACTACAAGCATTTATCGAGACTAGGAAGGACTGGCTAATGCATTCTGAGCCAACGTTTATCCTCCTAGCAAAACATAACAGATTAGGACACAACTACAAACCCTTAAAGAACTATCCTTAAAGTCCTTTCATGAGGCCTAGATAAGGTTTAAGGACCTCCAGATGAGTTTCCCTAATCATCACCAAATCCCATATTGGTTGCTTGCCTAATTTATTTATGCATTATTGTTTGATAAGTACAAGTCCTCAATTAATCCAGCATGTAGTGGCGATATGGATTCTTAGTCGCCTGAGGAAGTATTGAGACACTTTGCGACCCTTGGCTTCTTTTGGGTTAACCAGAGAGATAGAGTAATACAAAGGTGTACTATAGACAGTGAGACTATCAAGGCTCTAATGAATCATATGGTCGGTTTATCCAAATAGATGGCCAAGGTATGTATGGTGAGTAATACTTCGAGTTCTTCAGCTCATAATGTTTCTATGTGTGATACTTGTGGCATTTCTAGCCACTGTTCAAGCACATGCCTCCCAGTTTATGAGGAGTCAAATGCTTTGTATAGTAGGACGATAAATAATTCTTTCTCTAACACATATAATGCATACACTAAGAAATATCCAAACTTTTCATATAAGAGCCTTAATGTGCTAAACCCACGTCACTATATTAACAACCATACAATCCACCAAGGTTTGTCCCAAGACCCCAACAGTTGAACCATCCACCTCCACAGCACCACCACTATTAACCCTCCAATGTAGAGTCGCAAATTTAAGAGCTAAGCAGGCACAAACACAGTCAAGGAGCGCACATATGAAGATGCTAGAGACTCAAGACACACAATTTTCTCAAGAGTAGAATATGCGTGCTCCTAATTAGTTTCCTAGCCAGCATAAACATAAGAGTAAGGAGCCTAATCAAAAAAATGTTGTCATCGATGTGGAAGGTAAGGAATTGGCTGACACTCCTTTACATGAGATGTCTTTTGTAAAGCTAATTGGTGATACTAAGACTGATACTGTTTGTTTTAAATCTTGTAAATTGAGAAATGACAATGAAAATGGGAAGAAGCTTAAAGTAACTGATATTAAAATTGACAATGTCCCTTTTCCTCGAAAGTTGGCTCGAGCCAAACTGGACTGGAAGTATGGGAAGTTTTTTAAATTACTCAAAGACAAATCTTTAGAGTCGTTTTTCCTAATTCCTAGACATTCTTTCCAAGTCACCTACAATACCCAAGATGTTTGAAGACTTATTGTCCGATAAGCATGAGGGGACTGTCACTATTTCCATGTTTGGAGACCCCGGTAAATTCAATATCCATGTTACTATTGGATGTGTTTTAATAAACAAAGCTTTATGTGATTTAGGTGTAGGTGTAAGTTTAATTTCATATTCATTGTACAAGAAAATTGGAAATGTTGGTAAACTGGCCCCTGATGATACTAAACTGCAACTTACTGATCGTAGTCTTATCTACCCTAAGGGAATTTTGATGGATGTATCAGTAGCAATTGGAAGGTCTATCGTCCCGTGTGACTTTTTAATTGTAGATATGCCTGAGGACCCTAAGACCCTAATCATTTTAGGGAGACCATGTTTGGCAACTTGTAGGACTATCGTAGATATTACTAGGGATAGAATTGTGATGGTAATAGAGAATGATAAGCATGAATTATGTATTGATAATTCCCTTGATATACTGTGTTTGTTGAATCTGTCTGTCACGTGGGCACTCCCACTAAATCTAGCTAGGAGTTAGATGTGGATGCTTTATAGGCCTTTCTTGAAGGTACTGGGAGGAGTGAAGAGCTAATGAGTTGGGAAGGTATTTGTGATAACGATTTTGATTAACCCATGAGTTGTTGCAAGGTAATGAGTTTGTGCAAAATACTAAGTTGTAAGATGAAGAGCCAATGTATGAGGAAAAGGAGGCGACAAGGGAGAGCTCCACACCTCCCAAGGTAATTTCTAATGAACTTTTATCCATACAGAGTGCTAATGTTATCCCCCAAAAAATCGCAAAAAGAAATTTTTTAAAAAGAAGTTTTGTAAGAGAAATAAAAAGCAAAGGCTTGTTGGGGTCAACAGTTTTAAAAGTGTTGATCTTGTTGACGATGACACTACTTGGGTAAAGTATTTCGAAAGTGTCATATTGAATACTTTTATTAAAAGGAACGTTTCCTTTGTAATGATCTTGAGCCCAGTTGATTTTCATGTGAGTTGAGTCGAGCTATAGACGTTAAACAAGCGCTTTATGGGAGACAACCTGTACTTTTAGCTAAATTTTATTTATGTTTTATTTGGTTTTTACTTTAGACTTCCATGTATTTGTGATTGTGTTTTGATGTATTTGTCCCTTTTATATACTATAAAGCATTATGGACAATGCCTTTGATAAGCATGGGGAGAGGGGTGAGTCTACACCTATTAGTTATACATTTTATTTCTTTCCTAGTTTAGTTTTTGTTTATACATGATTTCTTAGATTAGGATTTTAATTACTCCCTTCGTCCATTAATGAAGTTTACATCAGGAATGTTTACAGAAATTAGGAAAAATAGAATGCTTTCGATATTGCAGATATTATTTTATTGTATAATAAATATGATGGAGAAAAAGTAGAGACCATAAATAATAAAAATTATTAAAAGAAAGTTAATGGAAAAAATATGAGGACCACTACCAATAAAAAATATTTTTATAAAGTTAGTGGAAAACATGTGGGGACCATAAGAAATATAAAAAAGTTATAATAAAGTAAGTGGAAGATACGTAGGGACCATAAACATTATTAAAAAAATAAAATGAGAAATAAGGTTATTTTTGTCCAAAATTTGTGATATAAATAAGAGATTTCTTATGGGAACAACAAATGAAACACCAAAAAGGAACGGAGGGAGAATTTGTTATTTTTTTCCATTTTATTTACCCCTACCTAAAGAAAAGAAAAATGAAAAAAAAGGAAAAAAAGAATAAGGGAGAATTCTAGCGAATAACATGTGACTGATGCATAGGCAAAAGAAAAGTGAGCGTTTATCCACTGCTATCACTACTCATCCCTTGTCGTGGCGCTTGAAGGTATATTTCTATTTCTATTCTTGTCTTTTCTTATCCACTGGATTGTCACACCCTAACCCACTTAGCCATCCTCACTTAGATTCTCGCGTATCACCTTGTTATCAACCATTGCATGTAACATGAGTTCAAAATTTTAACCAACTTAAGCCCCCATCCCCTTTGATCTAAACTTAGTTCTTGGATTGTGTGATCTAAGAGCTCCATTATATGAGCCCATTTATTGGGGTTCTGGTATTTTGTTTGGTACATTATATTGTGGTTGTGATGGTGATGTTGTGTTGGGATATGGGTTGAAAAGGGGTTTGAGATTTTTATGGGCTTAAAAGTACGATTATTTTATGAGAAAAGGAGGATTAAGATAGGAAGTGTCTTAAACGACATTTGCACCAAACTTTTACTATTAAGGATTTAGGGTCTTTACATTTTTTTTAGGGATTGAGGTAAGTCACTCAGAAAAAGGTTTAATCCTTACTCAACATAGATACTCTAAATACCTCCTTAAAGTTGTTTGCTGAAGAAGGTGGAGTATTTCATGATCCCACTTTATATAGAAAATTGATTGGCAAGCTCAATTTTTTGACACATACTAGACCTGATCTATCATATTCTGTGTAGACTCTTAGTCAGTTTATGCAAAATCCCAAGATCCCTCATTGGAAAGCTCTTCAACATACGCTCAATTATATCCACACAACTTGCACTAGTGGAAAAAAAGCCATTGGCTGCGAGACATAGGGTACGGTTGTTCAAAGACGCAGCTTAAAATAGAAGAAAAATATGGCGAAAAAAATAAATTATACATAGGCTGCGGTTTTTAGAAAAACCGCAGCAAATAACCCAAAAAAAACATATAGGCTGCGGTTTATCTCTTTGACCGCAGCCATTGATGATTAAAAAAAAAAACCCTAAATATTAATGAGGCGCCTGGGTATTAAAATCAGAAAGAAGAAGGCGCCTCATTCCCCTTCTTCTTTCTAAACCTAATTAACTATGCCTCCTTCTTTCTAAAACCTACAGATGAAGTATGCCTTCCAACACTCATTTTTCCAGCCGCAATATATCCATCTTCATGGTGAAGAGAAAATGGATGTCCATCTTTATTTTTCCGGCACTCAAATAAACAATGTTTCTCATAAAATCATACAAAATTATAAAATAACAAGACAGAGAAAGAAAGAGAAAGGAAGGACCTTAACAGATTCAGCATGATCGGCCAAACTACGGTACTCAGGATTAAGTTTAGTACCAACGGAATAACCAACGGAGGTACGAACGACACTGTTTAAGCAACCAAAAACAGCTTCGTTGTAGTAAAATGGCTGTCCATCTTTTATTTTTGTTATTTTTTAGATCTAGATTTGTTTTTTGTTTATTTTGTTTATTTTTTAGATCTAGTAAAATGCTGATGAAATTGAAGATCGATGCTGGTGAATTTGTATTTTTTTAAATGCTGGTGAATTTGTATTTTGTTAAACAGTTTATTTTTTAGATCTAGTAAAATGGTTGTCCATCTTTTATTTTTGTTATTTTTTAGATTTAGATTTCGTTAAATTGAAGATAACCAACTAAAATTGTTAATAATGTTCTTGATGTTTGATTTTTGTTTTTATGTTTGATTGTAAATTTGTTAAATTGTTAAATTGAAGCTAACCAACGAAGATTGATGTTTGAAGATAACCAACGAAAATTGTTAATGTCCATCTTTTATTTTTGTTATTTTTTTTTTGATGTTTGATTGTAAATGAATTGAAGATAACCAATGAAAATTGTAAATTGTAATTAGTTTGATTGTAAATTTGTTCATCATCTATTCGACCCATTTTTGATGTTTAATTTTTTTTGTAAAACGAAATGAAAAAAAAAATAGGCACTAAAGGCTGCGGTTTTTTAAACAACCGCAGCCTTTAGTCTCCTTTTTTTTTGTTCTTAAAATGGTAAATAGGCTGCGGTTTTTAGGACCGCAGCCAATAACATTTTCTCATCTGCTGCTATGACTAATGCTGCGAGTCAAAACCGCAGCCTATACCCCCAAAAAAACCGCAGCCTATCTCGTTTTTTCCACTAGTGTTGTGGACAAGGAATTGTTTTACAAGGAGCTAGCAAGCTTGTCTTTCAAGCTTTTACGGATTCTGATTGGGCCTCCTGTCCAAACACAAAGAGATCTGTTACAGGGTATGTCCTTATGCTGGGAAATTCTCCAATTAGTTGGAAATCTAAAAAACAACCAACTGTTTCAAGATCTAGCTCAGAAGCCGAGTCTAGAGCCATTGCAAATGCAGCTTCTGAGGTTGTATGGCTTATTAGGTTATTAAAAGACCTTGGTTTAATTGATTTACATCCTGTCACAATTCATTGTGATAGTCAATAGGCTATACATATAGCTAGGAATCCCGTTTTTCACGACAAAACCAAACATATTGAGGTTGACTGTCATTTTACGTTGAAGGCATTTTTAATCTGACCTACTTACCGACAAAGAATCAATTGGCTGATATCCTCACTAAGATTTTACCTTCTACTCATTTTAAGACCTTACTTGGCAAACTAGGAGTTTATTATCCTACCTCCTAGTTTGAGGGGGGGGGGGGGGGTTGGATATGCTGTGTTGGTTGTGTTCAATAGCTTTGTTGTGCAGTTGGTGCTGCTGCCTTAGAGCAGCTCAATTTTATCGTGTGTGATGTGCATTAGTCTCAAGTCTTCAACTGCTCCTGATGTCTCCTTCTGTTATCCTACAATAGTTTTTGTTTTGGGTTATTGATTGCTGTGAAGACTCAGTGTGCAAAGTGCTATTTTATTATTAGCACGTGTCTTGTTGTTTCAGTTCTTGGATTTGTAACAAACTTCTTATATTACCGTTCAGTGCATTGTAATAAATAATGATGAATAAAATTCATTCTTTACTATTTGATTTCTTTGGCTTAATATTTCACAGTGATCATTTGTTCTACTAATTTAGGGGTTAGTTACTGAACTTAATGGAAAGTAAGAGAAAGAATGGTTAGTTTAAGGAAAAATTACCTAGAATAATCCAAACTATTCATGATTTTGCTACAATAATCCCACCTATTGATTAACCATGAATAATCCCAATTACCAATTCATTTGTTGAGAATAAAAAACCATGGCAATATTATTGTTGTAAAGAACACAGAAAAAAGAGAGATTATTCTGACTTAAATTTGCGCCATAATCTCACATAGTTTGAAACTCTTAAAACGACAAGAAGATACCCAAAAATGTTTGCAAGTTGATGCAGTCAAAATTGTTGCTCATCATAGATATAGAGCCACGTGGCATATCAAAGCCCATAAGTCAGTTCTAATTTAATTGACAAAAAACATGTTATATCATTAATAACCGGGTACCCGATTCGACCTCTTATTCGAAACCCAAAACGGACCGCGATTAAATGGGCGGACCGCGGTTAAAAAGGTACCATGCTAACGATTCAATTGCGATCGTGAATGAACACCCCTATTACTATTACTACTCCCGTTGTTAATTATGAAATTACTACTCCCGTTGTTAATTATGAAATTATGAAATTAGCCGGGGTGAGAATATGCAGTGTTGGTTGTGTTCAATAGCTTTGTTGTGCAGGTGGTTTAGCTTGGTTGTGCAGTTGGCGCTGCTGCCTTAGAGTAGCTCAGTTTTATTGTGTGTGATGTGCACCAGTCTTAAGTCTTCAGCTCCTCCTGATGGTCTCCTTCTGTTATCCTACAATAGTTTTTGTTTTGGGTTATTAATTGCTGTGAAGACTCAGTGTGCAAAGTGCTATTTTATTATTAGCACGTGTCTTGTTGTTTCAGTTCATGGGTTTGTAACAAACTTCTTATATTACCACGTGTCTCTTTCTTGGTTTTCTTGTTTTTTAGTCAGTGCCTATATATAGGTTGTTCAATGCATTGTAATAAATAATCATGAATAAAATTCATTCTTTACTTTCTGATTTCTTTGGCTTAATATTTCACAGTGATCATTTGTTCTACTAATTTAGGGGTTAGTTACTGAACTTAATGGAAAGTAAGAGAAAGAATGGTTAGTTTAAGGAAAAATTACCTAGAATAATCCAAACTATTCATGATTTTGCTACAATAATCCCACCTATTGATTAACCATGAATAATCCCAATTACCAATTCATTTGTTGAGAATAAAAAACCATGGCAATATTATTGTTGTAAAGAACACAGAAAAAAGAGAGATTATTCTGACTTAAATTTGCGCCATAATCTCACATAGTTTGAAACTCTTAAAACGACAAGAAGATACCCAAAAATGTTTGCAAGTTGATGCAGTCAAAATTGTTGCTCATCATAGATATAGAGCCACGTGGCATATCAAAGCCCATAAGTCAGTTCTAATTTAATTGACAAAAAACATGTTATATCATTAATAACCGGGTACCCAGTGTCCTGACCCGTCTTATTCGGAAACCCGAAAACCGGGTACCCGCATTAAATGGGCCGGGACACGGGCCGTTAAAAAAGGTACCCGCTAACTGGGTACCCGATTAGCCGGGTACGCGGTAATGAACACCCCTATTACTATTACTACTCCCGTTGTTAATTATGAAATTATACCTATTTCTATTTAAGTTTAAATCACTTATAAAATAACTGAACTATCTTTTTTTAATCTCATCAAAATACTTTTTTTTGCCATATATTTTGGAGAAACACTTAGAGAGTTTGAACGCAACAAGAGGGGGCGGGGGGTGAATTGTTGTGTCGCCTTTAAGAGTATTTTTGCCCTGTTTCTTGCGGAATTTTACTATAATAAAATACTCAAAGCAAATTAAGAAAACTTAAAAAGAACACAAGAATTTAACGTGGAAACTTTCTTGGCCTTAAAAGAAAGAAAGCCACGACCTCTTTGGATTTCAACTTCTCTTATTTAGTTTTAAGTAATTTACAACTCAATTACATAAAACTTTTCTTTCTGTTCTCTACTAGGCCTAATTCTCCTCTTCTCTTTCTCGGTTCTCCTTCTCGTTTCTTTTTCTCTCTTTTACAAAAACTTCTCACAATTCCCCTTAGACTTCCCCAAGTCTAATTACACACTCATAAAAACCCTTACAAAATAATTCTCTAAAATTGGATGAAAACAAAGAAATGCACAAGGAAAAATTGATTGAATTAATTGGCAATTAAGAACAACTTATCTTTTTCCTTTTCTTGATTTAATCTCTCTTAATTCTTGAAGGGGGCACTCGACGCGGTAATTGTGCCGGATACAAGAGTATTTATATACCAACAAGAATTAGAAACTAGCCTTAATCCCATGATACAAAGATGTGGGATAGTGGGTAGGAAACTTGGAGGTTACTCCAAGTCCACGGTTAGTTTAAGGCAAGAATAGTAAATCCTAATTTTGTGGAGATAAAATAGGATCCAAGATATTTTAGTCCTCTAAAATAGGTGGTTATTTTTAGCCAATTAAAACCTTTGTGCAAGACTCATTTTCAACCGTAGAAGCCAATTATAAGAAAAATAAAAATAAAAATTATTTCCCTATTCTTCGTTGACTCAGTTCTCTGACTCGCTGTGTCGGGAACACTGTGTTGTCTCCATCTGGACTGACTTTAGTTTTATCAATTCTGGAACTGGTCCATGTGACTTAATCGTTTGACTTTGACATGCAATGCTCTTCCACAACCTTCTTAGGCTCTATCGACGATCATGACAATCGGATATATGACCTATAAAACAATCTCTAAAATATTTTGTTTGTTTATAATTGTTAAGTCATCATCAAAACTCAAATGGGCCAACATATTTCATCCACTCTTTACTTCTATCCACTAGTATTGTCTTATTTTCCAACTAAATATTACTCTCTCCTATTTATAGATAATGAGATATTTTCTTATTGGACCAATTCACTTAAAATGTCCCATTTCTATTTGTCATTCTTTTTTACTTTTTTACCCTTACTACAACAACACAACAACACATAAATATCAATACCCTTTATGGAAAAAGAAAGTTTTTCACTCACTTTTAAGTGGTCCCCTACCCTTCCTTATCAAAATCAAAACAAATTTGCAAACTAAAAATTTAATCAACTCAAATTAAAATTTGCAAAACTGAAATTATAACCTAAAATTTAACGTTTAAAAGAATTAAAACAAGTGTTTACCTCTTTTAGGATAGTAATCACCATTAAAACTCTTCATGTAAGCTTTGAACACCATGAATGACAACCCTTCAAATATAGACAACTTCTAATCTCATCAATAATCTCTTATCTTCAATCAATTCTTCAACACACTTTACACTTTTAGACAACTTCTTCATCTCTATTTGAACCAAATATAAAAACCCCAATTTGAATTTCATAAACCCTAGCTTGAGCTTGAATCATCTCAATTAAATGAGCAAAACAATAAATCCCAAATCAATTTCAACAATTACCCCAACTAATTCAATTGTATTGAAAACCTCTAATGCTATGTTTGGGAATGTTGATTTCATTTGAAAATGAGAATTTGACTCAAATTTAGTGTTTGGCAAGTAAAAGATTTTCAAATTTAGATTTGAGTCAAATCCACCAATGTTATAAAAAATGGTTAAAGATAAGTATTTGAGAATCCCTTCCCTAAGCTTGTGATTCTCAAATTCTTCTTTAATGAATTCATAATTGAAATCTACAATTCCAAATGAAATACTTATTCCCAAACACAACCTAAATTGATTTACAAACCATTGCTTTTGATTTTAGTGAACAAATGATGAAATTTTACCAAACAAGAGGAGAAAAGGGGTGGCGATAGTGGCTATGGTGGTCGCATAAACGGTCGAACAACATGGGTTCGTGGCAATGGCGGATGATAATGGTAGGAATTAGGTGCAAGTTTTTCTTTTAGAGGGTAATTGAGAAAGTATTATGCATGAAGGTGATGATAATGATAACATAAATGAGGACATATTTTCCTCTTTACTGATATGTTGATGACAAAATAAGGGTTAGTGTCTCTTAATAACATAATCATGTGACACATTATAATCTTATGTGTTCCTCATTTTTAAACCCAATTCTCTTTTACCTAGTTTTTATCATATAATTTACTTTTGTCCCAAATTTAATACGACTGATATCCTTTATATTATTCTAAGTCCCAATAAAATAACATACTTAAATTTAATAATCCAAATTAACGTAATTAAGTCGCTAAAATAGGGTTATCTCAGACTCACCCTTATCATTCTTAATAATGGCTATGCCATCCATTTTGGGCACTACCTGTACAGGGCTAACCCACTTACTATTAGAGATGGGGTAGATTATGTCTGCGTCAATTAATTTTGGAACCTCTTTTCTCACAACATCTTTCATATTAGGAGTCAATCTCCTTTGAGGTTCTATAGATGTGGCATGATCATCAACAAGAAATATTCTATGCATGCAAAAAGATGGACTTATTCCAGTGATATCATCTATTAAATACCCTATGACACTATTGACATTTTTAATCAATGCAATCTATTGGTCAAGTTGGGTATTATTTAGTTCAGCATTAACAATTACTGGATAACATTCATTTTGTCCTAAATAAGCATATTTTAATGAAGAGGGAAGGGGTTTAAGATTTACCTGAGGAGGCGTGGATCTCTCCTCTTTAACCGTCATAGAAGCCTGTAAAAGTGTTTCCTTCACTGGTTCCATATAGAAATCGAGTTCATCTAACAACTTCCTCAAACTTGCGGCCTCTAAGCATCTTTTATCCTCAATTCCTGCTAAAATTGATCTCAAAGGGTCATCATACTATGGATGCATAATCTCAACCCTTGTTATTTCTGCTCTGCACAATGATTCATCAATGAGTCCTTTCATCATTGAGAAAATATGAAACTAAATATTCTCCCCCAAGATATTCAATGTGAGCTTGCCATTGAACACATGAAAAACAACCCGTGCAGTCTTCAAAAAATCTCTCCGAAGAATGACAGGTATGACATGATCTTTCACAATATCCATGATCACGAAATCACAAAGTACATAGAACTTCCATATTTGAATTGGAAAATCTTTAACAACTCCGACTGGAAATCTTACTGATTTATCAGCTAGTTGCGAAGACATCCTTGTTGGCTTGATCTCAACATTAATTTTCTTGCATAAAGATAGCGACATGATACTCACACTAGTTCCAAAATCAACAAGTGTTTTATTCACTAAAACTTCACCAAATTTGACTGGAATGGTGAAACTTCCGGGGTCAACTTCTTTTTTTGGCACCTTGCACTCTAGGATAACGCTACATTCCGCTCATAGTGTTTCTACGCCTGTTTCTGGCAGCTTCCTTTTATTGGATAACACCTCCTTCAGAAACTTAGCGTAAGAAGGCATCTCCTTGATCTCAAGCTTACTCAAAATTGCTAAAAACTTCCCATATTTTTCTTCAAGCTTGCAACGTGCCAATCTCTGTGGAAAAGGAACAAAAGGTACATATACATCAATGGTGGGCTCCATCCACTTTTAGGGGTAGGTGCTGGTTGTTCCTCCTTTTCCCCCTCATTAGGTGCTCCTTCCTCTACTACCACCTCTTCTTCATTGTCAACAACAACCATGGGTGGAGCATCATAGGAGGTACCGCTTCTTAGTGTAACTACATTTACATGCCTGGAAGAGTTTTTCTCGATGTTGCTTGGCAGTTGTCCCTTGGGTTTGGAAAGGTTGCTCAATTGTTGCGCCATTTGTGCCATCTAGTTATCAATGACTTTGTTTTGTGCTTGAATCTACTAGATGGTACTAGAAATTTCAGCATTAATCTTGGGCTGAATGGCAATGAAGTTCTCCATTATGGACTCCAAAATTGATTTATGCGGTGGATTTGGTGGTGGAAGTCTCTGAAATCCTAGGGGTTGAAGGTTATATGTGGGTGGAGGTTCGTGATATGATGGTGGGTTCAATGATGCATTTGGATTTTTATATGAAAAGTTGGAATGATGCTTCCAACCTTCATTGTAGGTGTTGGAGTGTGGGCAAAATTGAGGCTTCCCTTGGTTGTACACTTCATTAACCTGTTGGCTTGATGACGATTCTGCTGCTGCACACACTGACGGAGAATGACCACAGATTCTACAAACTTCAGAAGCCTTCAATGTGTTCTCTACACTCAACTGGTCCATCCTCCTTGTTGATGTGTGGATAGAATTTTGAATGGCAAGTAGTGCATCCACAATTCATATTTGCCACCTTTCTTGGTATTCCTTTTATCTCTCCAATGAAAGTTTGAGGATATTTCCTCGATTATCTACTTGGCTACCTCAGGGGTTTAAGCCATCAATGTTCTTCCAATTGCAGCATCTACTGAAATCTATATCTCGTCCCTAAGACCATTGTAAAAATTCTGAATTAAGTGGGATTCCATGGTGTGGACACTTCCTTGCAACCTTTTATATCTTTCCCAACCCTCATATAATGCTATCTTCTTGATGAAAAAAGTGATGTCATTACGTAGTTTAGCAGTTTTGGTTGGTGAAAAGAATTAAGCAAGGAAAACTTTGGATAATGCTTTTCAAGTGCGATACTTGTTCAACCCTTGAGATCTTAATAATTCTCTTGCCTTACCATGGAGTGAGTAAGAGAAACAAATAAGCTTTATTTGTTCATCGGAAATCCCTTGATGTTTCACATTGCCACACTTATTCACGAACTCATCTAAGTGGTTGTTATGATTCTCCATCTCAGTGCCGAAATATTGATTCTAAGCAATGAATTGAATGAAAGCTGGTTTAATCTCATAGTTTGCGGCTATGATAGTTGGCGGAACAATGCTCGACCCTATACTTCCATCGGGCATGGCATATTCCCGAAGGGACTTTGGGTGTTCTTCTGCCATTTTTCATTGTCTCCTTGTCCTTTTTCTTCTTCCGCTTTTCCTCCCAATTTCAGATTTATAGGTACAAGGTTTTCTTGTCCTTGAGAAAAATTGGGGTCAAGTGTAAAGTGAAGAGAAAAATGAAAACAACTCAATCGATAAAGAACAATGAACTAACTAATCAAGAAAAACAATTAATGAAGTCGCCACTCCCCGACAACGGTGACAAAAACTTGATCGGGACTTTACGTCCTTTAATAATCATATTGCATTTGCACGGTGTAACTTTGTAAGACCCCAAGTACGGGTAAGACGCATATGGCTAAAAAAAGTTAGAAACAAAAGTGAAGATTTGCAAAACGATAAAGCTAGACCTAGATAAGAAACGAGAAAAGCAAGGGACCAAGGACACCAAAAAGCCAAAATGGGGGAAGGTCAGAAGTCTAAAACCTGTATTTGGCGCCTCCAGCTACCCCTATCCCTAGTCAGGTCCGCATAGAGGTTTAACTCTTGTAGGTCAACTTTTATTTGCTCATCCTAGGTTCTCCTAGGCCTCCCTCTACTCCTCTTACCATCTACTAAGATGCTTTCGACCCTCCTCACTAGGGCGTCGAAATTCTTTCTCTTCACGTGTCCAAACCACCTCAATCTGTTTTCTCGCATTTTTTTTGAAATAAGTGCAAACCTTAGTTTGTCTCTAATCTCTTGGTTTCTAATTCGGTCCAACAAAGTGTGCCCGCACATCCACCTCAACATGCGCATTTTTGTGACTTCCATCTTATGTTCAAATATCTTCTTTACTGGCCAACATTCTGTCCCATATAACAGAGCAGGTCTGATCGCCACCCTGTAAAATTTTCCATTCAACTTACTTGGAAACTTCCTGTCGCATAGCACCCCGGTGGTTGCTCGCCATTTAAGCCAACCCGCTTGGATACGATGACTTATATCTCCGTCGATCTCCCCATCCCTCTGGATGATCGACCCCAAATACTTGTACTTGGTTGTACTTTTTACAACTTCTTCCCCAATGGTCACCTCTGGCTCGTCTACCAGTCTTCGAACGACTAATGCGCAACCCTTTACTTTCTAAGGCTTCCCTCCACTCATCCAATTTGTTACTAACCTCCTCTTTAGTTTCTGCTACTAACACGATATCATCCGCGAAAAGCATGCACCACGGTGCTGTTTCGCAGATAGATTTCGAAAACTCATCCATGATGACCGCAAAAATAAAAGAGCTTAGGGCTGATCCTTGATGCAGTCCTACTTTAACCGGAAAAGACTCTGTTAACCCCACCGGTGTTTGGATGTTTGTCGAAACTTTATCATACATATCCCGTATAGCCTCGACGTACATTGAAGAGATACCTTTGGCCTTAAGGCTATCCCATATGACACGCCGCGGTATGCTATCAATATGCTTTCTCCAAGTCAATGAACACCATATGTAGATCCTTCTTCCGCTCCCTATATTTTTCCATCAGCCTTCTCATAACATGAATTGCCTCCATGGTTGACCTACCAGGCATAAAGCCGAATTGATTCTCTCTAATCAACGTTTCTTGTCTAATCCTCCGTTCTATCACCCTTTCCCACAATTTCATTGTGTGGCTTAGAAGTTTAATACCTCTATAGTTCCCACATATTTGTGCATTACCTTTGTTTTTAAAAAGAGGTACTAGAGTACTGTTCCTCCATTCTTCTGGCATCTTATGCGTCCTCAGGATCACGTTGAAGAGTTTAGTCAGCCAGACAATGCCCTCTTCTCCTAGACCCCTCCATACCTCAATCGGGATGTTATCTGGCCCCACTGCTTTTGTTCTCCCCATCTTCTTGAGGGCTTCTTTTACCTCTTCGGTGGTTATATCACTGGTTGATACAGAATCTCGAGGTCTTTGTGTGTCAAAAGTTTGACTATCATCCTCCTCGAGCCCCCTGGACTCATTGAGTAGGTGAGAAAAATACTGACGCCATCTGTTTTTAATGTCCTCTTGTCTCAAGAGAACTCGTCCTCCCTCGTCTTTGATGTATTTCACTGCTGCTAAGTCTTGCCGCTGTCTGGCCCTAGACCGAGCCAACTTAAAAATGTCCTTCTCTCCCTCTTTGGTGTCCAACCTCTGATAAAAGTCTTCATATGCCCGATTTTTTGCCTCTATAACTGCTTTCTTTGCCGCTCGCTTAGCTTCCTTGTATCTCTCTCTCTTTTCTATCCTATCCTCCTCCTTCGTACATTCCATAAGTTCCCTAAATCTCCTGTTTTTGTCCTTTATCTTCTTCTCCATCTCATCGTTCCACCACCACGCCTCTCTGAACACTTTTGGTTTTCCCGACGACACCCCTAAGATATCTCTCGCTACCCTTCTAATGTTTCCTGCCATCTTCATCCACATATCATTTGTATCCTCAGACTGTCTTGGAAAGCCCAACGAACTAATCTCGTTTGATACTGTCGTGGCCATATCCCCTTTGAGCCTCCCCCACATAATCTTTCCCCTGAAAACTATCTTCTTCTCTAGAATACTAATTCTTAATTGAATTGAAAGCTAAGCTATTAAGAATACATAAAAGTTACTCAAAATGTAGGGTGAAATCTTAGATGCCTAGCTCCATCTTCCTCTTCTCTATTTATAGCTTTGAAAACAAGCAGTCCCGGCAGCAGCAACCAAAAGGAATGAAAATGATTAGACCTTGAATGATAATTAAATAAATCGTAAAAGCTGCTTCCGCCCATCTCGCTTGAGCTGAGCCAGCCCGCTCGACCTGGTCAAGCCACCATCACGTACAACATCAGAAGCTTCAAAATTTGGACAAAAGTTGAAACTAGCTCTACTCAGCCCTAGCCATCTCGCTCAACCGGGTGGAGCAGATGCCTTGTACCTCTAAATTGCAGCCTATTATTTAACACAAGTCTCTAGAAGTTAAACTGCACCTTGCTTGACCCGAGCCGCTCCGCTTGACATGGTCAAGTGGCCTTTAGGAGGGCTATATCCAGGATCTGATCTCAAGTGCAGGTGTAAGGCTGCTCGAGCTACGTTTTCTCGAGCCAGTTTTGGTTAAGTGGGTTAAAATGGGCTATTTTGGCTCTCGTTTTGACTTGTTTTCTTGACTTGGCTCATCGAGGCCTTGCTCCCTTGAGCTTTCGGAGTTGGGTGAGCAGCATATGCGTCAAAAGTGCTTGATTTGTGCTCGGTTTGATGAATTTTACCTGAAATGCAACAAAACAACAAAACACTAAACCAAGCTTAAAATCCTAAATAAAAAAAGTATTGTATCAAATTCCAACACAATGTAACTAAACATTAGGGACAAAATAGAAATAAAATATAGCTAAGAATAACCATGTTATAATTACTTGTTGGGGATCATAAATCCCACATGTTCGAAATTACTATAATACCCTTGGTCAACGGGTCAAAGGTCAAATATGCGAGTCAAGGTCAACATGGCTGATCTTGGTCAAACAAAGATGATTAATAACAGAATGGCAGTTAGTTAGTTTGTCCTGATGAAAGACACTTCCTCTTATAACTATCCATGATCACGGGTAATCGCCCCCAATAAGGTCATTGGCCCCATTACACTCGCCAGGAGTTATTGGTTCAGAAGTAACTTCCCGGCAGTTACTACTTGATGTCCCAAGATCCTTACAAATACCATCTTCTTCTACCTAAGAAAGGTTACGCAAACTAACTCAAAAAACTACATACATTCGTATTATTCCTCTTCCTTAACATCGGAGAGCTGTTCCGGGACATCAGCCCCTGGTTTAGTCTTTCCCTGTGGTTGCAGGTATACCACGCGCGGCGGTTGGATGACCACCTTTTCCTTAACATGAAGGTACTTCTTCTAAGACGTTCCCTTCTACAAATTCGACAGTTTCCCAGCCGAAACAGTTTGGTGCCGTCTGTGGGGAACGCAGAAGTACTATCCTTGAAAAAACACTTGGAACTTTACCCAAACACTGAAATGGCACCCAGAAAAACGAACACTAAGGAAGCGTCTGTCGCTCGTAGCATTGACACTTTCGCTTCACAGCGTGAACACCAAGCGGTAACGAGTCAGGATCTTGACACACTTGCCAATAACCTCTCGCGAACATTTGCTGAACAGTTGCGCAATGTCACCGCCCAACAACCTCCCAATAATCCTGATATCAATGCAACCTTAGCGGCGATGACACAGCAAATCCAAGATCTCCGAACCCTGTTCACGGAGCAGAATAGAGTCCCTTCTAAACAAGGTCGTCGTGAGGCTGAAGAAAGTCCTGCCCACTCCCGAGCAAGGACGTCACGGCAACTAACCCCTTCCAGGAGGGAAGACTCCAATGTCGATCCCTCTAGGAGATCAAGGATTAAAGACTTAAGATCCCATCTCGACCGTCGACGTCGGGAGAGAAGTGGTGATGTCCAAAGCTTTATGAAAAGGAGAAGGAGTCTAAGATCCCGAGATAACAAGACCAAGAGAGCACGGATCATATGGTAGAATCCCCCGCCAATCAAGGTAACTCCCGTGAGAAGGAAGCGCCTATGCTGCTGAACTCTCCCTTGTCCGCGGATATTCTGGCCACCCCTAATCCGTCCAAGATAAAAGTACCTGCCATCTCTCCATTTTCAGGCACTCAATGTCCTGAAGAACACATGATCGCTTATAAAAACCTCATGGTCCTATACACGACGGATCCCTCTCTCCTATGCAAGTTCTTCCCAATCACTCTCACAAGCCTAGCCTTACGTGGTATACCTCACTTCCCAATGGGAGCATTCACAGTTTCGCAGAACTCGAGGCCAAATTCCTCAGTCAGTTCATAGCATCCCGGAGACAGGAAAAATCCAACTTCCATCTCCTCAGCATCACACAACAGGAAGGAGAAACCCTTTCTGCATACCTTCAGCGTTTCCGCGATGGAGTGCTGGCGGTTACCGATCTGGAAGAGTCAATTGTTGTCTCGGCTCTGATCAACGGCATGAGAAATCACAAACTAAAGTTCCAACTTCTGGAGAATCAAGTCAAGTCCTACGCAGAGGCAATGAAACAAGCAAGAAGTTTTGTCACTGCTTCCGACATCTGCCATCAGCTAGATCCCGCTGCCAGAAAAAGAAAGAGCGATAAGATGGTAGACACAAGGGACAAGACGCGATTTGATGATCAAAATTCCAGAAGAGGATCCGGCAGATCTGAACGAGACAGAAAGTATCCTCCCCAAGACATCAAAGATGATGGTTTTGAGGCAGATTCAACCGCAATAGAAATGATATTTTCTATGCCATCCGAGACCAGTTGCCTGCCCCTGCTGCGATTCCCACACCAAAACACCGCAGAAACATGGATTTGTGGTGCGAGTATCACAAGGAACACAGTCATACACTTCCTAACTGCCGAGAACTGAAGAAAATCCTCGACCGATATGCAGAGGAAGGAAAGTTGAACCGTTTCCTTAATGATCACGCAAGAAAGAAGTATTCGGATGATAAGGAGCGTTGAAAGGAAACAGAGAGACTGACCTCCCTACACTCAAAGAACGCCTCGGCTGCAACTGATAGGGTAATCAACATGATTATAGGAGGTTACTTTGAAGATTTCCCTACTATCAGGTCTGCAAGGGACAGCATACACACCCTGGTCAAGGGCCCCCCCAAGGAAGAACCATCTTGCCCTGAGATGAATTTTAGTAAAAAATTGAGCATCCCCCTGCAGCAACCACATTCTGACCCAGTGGTGGTCACTCTGAAAATCGGCCAAATGAAAGTTCGTCGTGTCCTAGTAGACACAGGCAGCACTGCTGACTTGATCACCATGGATTGCCTTCGCCAAATGAAATATGAAGAAGAACACCTCCAGCCTATGGACAGACCTTTGATTGGGTTTGGAGGTGGAAGGGTCTTTCCACTTGGCACGATAGTTCTCCCTGTCAGAGTTGGCGAAAAGAACAATGGTCGAAGCATTGCGGTCCGGTTCACGGTCGTAGATCTCAAATTCTCTTACAACGCTATAATGGGCCTTCCCATGATCAACAAAATCAAAGCCGTGATATCCACTCATCAATTGCTCCTGCAGTACGAAAAAGACGACTCTTCTGTTGGCATCTTGAGAGGCGACCAAAAATCAACAAGAGAATGCCTAGTCAACTCTCTTAAAAGCGGTGAATCCTCTCGAGAATCCGGGCAGAAGAGAAAGTTAGAAGATGCTGCCATCCTAAACATAGAAGCTCCTTCCCAAAGGCCCGAACCATCCGACAAGCATGAGGAAGTCGATGTGTGGGGGAAGGGAGAGATGATCAAGATTGGGGCCAATCTGAGCACCGATATAAGACAAGAGCTGCTGACTGTCATCACAGAATTCCGAGACATCTTCGCTTTCAATGTCTCAGAAATGCCCGACATCCCAAAAGAAGTGATGTGCTATAAGCTCGACATCCAACCCGGTCACAGACCGGTAAAACAAAAGCTGAGACACCAGGGCAAAGAGAGAATAGAGGCGGCCAAAGCTGAGGTTCAAAAACTGCTCAAAGCTAACTTCATCAGAGAGTGCCAATATTCTGATTGGCTCTCAAACGTTGTCCTGGTGAAAAAACCCAACGACAAATGGAGAATGTGTGTGGACTTCACCGATTTAAACAAAGCATGTCCAAAGGACGACTACCCGCTGCCAAAGATAGATCGCCTAGTCGACTCGACAGCGGGGCACGCCCTCCTCAGTTTCATGGACGCCAACGCGGGATATCACATAATCCCCTTGGCAGAAAAAGATCAACCACACACCGCCTTCATAACAAACGCTGGCGTCTACTGTTATAAGGTCATGCCCTTTGGATTGAAAAATGTTGGAGCAACATACCAAAGGATGGTCAATAAGGTATTCAATGCTCAAATCGGAAAAAATCTGGAAGTATATGTAGATGATATGATAACGAAGAGGAAAGAGGCAAAACAACATGCTGCAGATCTATGCGAAACCTTCCTCACCCTAAGGAACACTGTTATGCGTCTCAACCCTAAAAAATGTGTTTTCGGGTTAACAGGCGGAAAATGCTTGGGATTCCTTGTAGATGAGAGAGGAATAAAAGCCAATCCAGATAAAATCCGTGCTATCCTCGACATGCAATCTCCGAAGTCCGTGAAAGAAGTGCAAAAACTCACAGGTTGTGTGGCTGCCTTGGGAAGATTCATGTCTAAATCTGCAGACAAGTGTTCTCCCTTCTTCAAAACACTGAAGAAGCAGACCTTTGAATGGACTACTGAGGCTGAAGAAGCCTTTAACAATCTCAAGAAATACTTGGCTGACCTCCCCAAACTAGTCTCTCCTATGTCAGGTGAGGTGTTGTTTCTCTATGTAGCTATATCTGAATATTCCCTAAGCGCCGTACTTGTGGCAGAAAGGGACGGAAAACAACTCCCTATATACTACATAAGCCACGCCTACAGGGTGTCAGAGGCCAATTACAGCGAGGTCGAGAAAACAATGTATGCCGTGGTGATGGCTAGCCGGAAGTTGAAACCCTACTTCCAATCTCATCAGGTCCGGGTCCGTACTAGCCAGCCCCTGAAAAAGATTCTTGAAGGGAAGAATCAATCCTCCAGAATTGCTGATTGGTCTAACCAATTAGTGGATTTTGGAATTGAAATCGAGCCAAGAATCGCCATCAAAGCTCAGGCCCTTGCTGACTTCATAGCCGAGGCAACAGGATCCGCATCTGTGGATCCCAATCAGGAATGGAAGCTTTATGTAGATGGATCCTCCACCAGAACCTCCAGTGGAGCCGGAATAATCATCATCTCATCAGCAGGAGTGAAACTAGAACATGCAGTGCACTTCTAGTTTGCAGCCTCTAACAACGAAGCAGAATATGAAGCACTAATCCTTGGAATCAATATATGCCGCAACTCAGGGCCCAAGGTAGTATCAGCATACTCAGATTCCCAACTGATTGTTGGACAAATCAATGGAGAATTTGAAGCTAAGGACGACAGCATGAAGATGTACCTGCAAAGAGTCGAATCCCTGATTGCACCCTTGCAATTCAGCATCCATCACATTCCTCGATCTGCAAACGCCTAGGCAGACTCCCTAGCCAAACTGGCTAGCTCAGCAGACGGGCCAAAAGCCCGCAAAATCATTTGGGAGGTCTTGCCTACCCCCAGCATCAATCAGGCAATAACAACGGTGGATAGGAGTGCCACCTGGATGGATTCCTTGATCCAATTCTTCAAAGACAATATACTACCTGAAGATCCAGCGCTGGTCCCCTTATTCATGAAGAAGGTGAAGTGGTTCGAGTTTCACGAAGGAACCCCCTACAAGAAAAGTTACACACATCCCTTACTGAAATGTGTAACCCTAGAAGACGGGAATTACATCCTCCGAGAAATACATGAAGGAGGATGTGGCATTCACCAAGGAATAAGAACCATCATCAACAAATCCCTGAGAAGTGGTTATTATTGGCCAACACTGAAAGAAGATGCTGAAAAATTGGTCAAAACATGCGAGAAGTGCCAATACTTTGCAGAAGTACCCAGAAAACCTTCAAATTATCTCACTACAATCCAAGCTGTGCAACCCTTCGACAAATGGGGTCTTGATCTTCTGGGACCCTTTCCCCCTGCTAAAGGCCAAAGGAAGTTTATCATTGTAGCCGACGATTATTTCTCAAAATACGTCGAGGCTGAACAATTGAGCAACATCACGGACAAACAGGTATGTCAATTTGTTTGGCGTAACATCATCACAAGATATGGCATTCCTAGGGTAATAATAACTGATAATGGCCGACAGTTCATAAGCAAAAACACCCTTGAATATTGTGAAAATTTTAACATTCAAATAAGATTTAGTTCTGTGTCAAGGCCTCAAACAAACGGCCAGGTTGAATCTGCAAATAAAATCATCTTGTCTAGTATTAAGAAAAATATCGAAGGTGCTAAAGGGTCTTGGGATGAAGAACTACCTGGGATCCTATGGGCCATGCGAACAACTGTCAAGGATGCCACAGGGCACACACCATTTTCTCTTGTGTATGGCTCTAAAGCCGTACTTCCTGTAGAGATAGGCATCCCTTCCACAAGGATCGCTTATTATTCACATGAAGAGAATGACACAGAGAAAAGGATCAACCTAGACCTCCTGCCTGAAACAAGGGGAAACGCCCTGCTGCGTTCCCTTGCACAGAAACAGAAAATGACAAGACAACTCAACCGGATGGTTAAGCCCAAACAACTACAAATCCATGACTATGTACTCGGGAAGATAGAGGCAACCGGAAAGGCCACGGAAAAGGGAAAGCTTGGAGCCAGCTGGGATGGTCTATTCAAAATATTCCGCATCATCAAACCTTGAACCTATGAGTTACAAGATTCCGAGGGAAAATTGCTGAAACGACCATGGAATGCGGATCATCTAAAAAAGTTCTTCATCTGAACAATCCCTTGCAAGGGGCCACTATCTACTATGTTTAGTTTTATTATGTTTCATGTTTTATTACTACGGTTACACTGAACATTTTCAATTCTGTTTTTATGTGACATGCTTGCTATGTACAACAAACATCGTTTTGCTGGGTGTTATTCCTCATGTTAATCAAATGAGCCTATGTTCAAAGATCGATTGCAAGGAATAGCTTAGATTACGTTTTTTATTGCTGTTTAAAGGTCAGAAACTCCTATGAGTCTGACCCCCCCTGGTTGTTTGAGGAGAACCTATGTTCTCTAAAAACCAAGTATTTTACTATGCCTCAAGGTCCGAGACTCCTATGAGTCGGACCCCCTATGACTTGAAGAGAACCTATGTTCTCTAAAAAGTTTATTTCATCCTTATTTGGTGGTCAGAGACTCCTATGAGTCTGACCCCCCTCGTCTTATAGAGAACCTATGTTCTCTAGAAATTATGTTATGTCATCTCTGCTTAAGGGTCCGAGACTCCTATGAGACGGACCCCCCTGTTTGGTTAAAAAACCTATATTCTCCATAAAGTTTCAAGCATTATATTTTTTATGGGGAGGTCCGAGACTCCTATGAGTCTGACTCATCTCATGACCTCAAAGATACGGATTAATAGAAGAACAAAGATGCATCAGAAAATCTGCTAAGATAAAATAACAGATCCCAGATCTCCAAAAATAATATTTACAGATAAGGCGCTCCGGCCAATATTCATCAGTCTACAAAACTACAACAAATTGTTAATCAAAATTACAAGGCCAAGCACTTTTAAATTGAGTGCAGCTATTCGGCATGAGTAGGAGAAGGAGATGCCGGTTGAGGAGTAGAAGGCTTCGAATTCAGCAGCTCATCAATGTCGAAGGTCAGTGGCTCCTTGGCTTCCAGCTCCAAGGCAAGATCGGCCACCGCTTCCTTCTCCGCCATAAGATTGCCGGACAGGTCTGAACAGGCTTGCTCCAAACTTGAATCATTAGACCTGCCCGGGACCGGATGAATAGTCGGAGCAGAGATGGAAAACGAGGACCAATCCGCCTTCAACACCCGTTCCTCCAATTCGGGGCTGACTTGCCGTTTCCAAGACCCAAGCTCCTCGGCATCCCAATCCGGGTCATTCAGAGTGGCGGAAGGCTTGTCAAACTCAGCCTTCAGAAAGGACAAAGCTTCTTGCCTCTTCGTTTTGGCCAAAGAAGCCACCTTCTCGGGATCATAGCCCAGCTCAATGGCAGCCAGTTGATGAGCCTTGGCCTCAAGCAGCATGCCGTTGTATATCATTTCTCCAGAGAGTCGGGCCATAAAAGGCCCACAATCAGCTGAACTCAACCACTCTCTAGTTATCCGACCTCTCCTCTCCGACTTCAGCTTATAATACTTGGCAACTTCAGCCAAGAATTCCATCTTCTCTAAGATCTCCTTAAAAAAGGCAGGAAGATCTTTACTCTGAGCAGCAGCCGAATCCAAAGCAGCCAAGAGGTCAGACACCTCAGTGGCAACCTTCAAGGCCGAGCCAGATGAGCTTTCCAGCTTCCGCACTACCTCCCCCAAGATCTCCTTCATCCGGGTCCTCCATTGATCCGCCAGTTCCAGCTGCTCAGACAAATTTTTGCAGTTCTCGAGTTTGACAGTGAGCCTGGCCAATTTGTAGTTCTGCTCGTCTACCCGAGCAGTCAAAGCTCGGACAGTCTCTTGATCCACCTCATTCTGTTGAATCTTGGAGGTTTCAAAGAGCATCTTATCAGTCCCTATAAGAAAAATCATAAGTATAAATTACCAGGGCGGATGATAAAGAAGACAGTTTACAATCAGCGTTACCTCAGCCATAGCAGATTGGGCCTTTTGCAGCCGTTCAACTGGACTCATGGAATCCAGAAAATCCATGTCCTCTTGGTGTATAAGGCAACGGCTTGCCCTGTTGAATCGTCCGGCGAGTTCAGAAGAACCCAAGTTTACGAAAGGAACACCGGGCTTAGATGCCCTGATGTTCCTAGCGTAAACACGCTCTTCCTCCCCCAACACCTATTTTCCCTTGCCGAGGGGAACCCGCGTTGCTGAGTGGCCCGTGACGCCAGCCTCGGGCTCCCGGATGGTGACCCCGGGAAACTTAGTCCTCGGCGGGACTGCCTCAAAAATCTGCTCAACAGAATCCGAAGAAGCATCTTCTTCATCCTCCACTACCACCGGATTGTCCGGAGTAGGCTGAGTAGTTTTGGTCTTGGTCTTTAAAGAGGCCCTCTTCCTCTTCTTACTGGCAGGCGCCTCCCTTGCTGCTAAGTCCTCGGGAGGAGGGATCTCGTTCCGTTTCTCCAGTAACACCCGAGCTTCATCGTGGCTAGGGGCGTCTTTTACACCATCCATGACGGTGGCCGAATTCTGAAACACAAAAAAGGTGGTTAAGCCATCTCCAAGGTTTAGGTTGAAAACAAAACCTTAAGCTTAGGTTGAAAACAAAACCTTATGTTAAAAACTCACAATTGGAGGGCGAGGAACCGGCGGTTGAGGATCTGCCGTCCTCAATGCTTCAGCAAATGCACTTAAAGTATTAAATTGTGCCATAAGTGCTCTGTACTTCAACCTAACTTCGTGTCGTGCGACTCCTGCAAAAAGAAGCTGATAAGTCCCCTCGAAGTGACGATCATAAAGACACGGATTTAAATAAACTACTTTTATTAGTCCTCAGACTGATATCATAAGCAGACAAAAACAATTCCTTTTTTAGGTCGAGGAACTTCGGTATCCACCTACGCTGCACAAAGATCGGCTTACGATTCAATTCTACAGACATGGCGGCATATCGAACAATGATTGCTTCTTCTTGGCTACAAACCGGGACATTATTGTTGAAAGCCTCTAGCTTAGGGTCTATGTCAAAGGTCGTCTTTATGTCCCAGCCGTGCCTGTTGTAAAGACAGCCGAACTTCGTCCTGAAAAGCTTGTTGATGTCAGGCAACTCCCCTACTATCTTGAATCCCCTTCTGTGGGACAGAGTCACCCATCCAGCACCATTAGTCTTCGACTTACATAACCTAGCTCGGAAAATATGACAAAAGGCCGTCAAACTGGGTTCTGTCCTTAACCCTTTACTCACTAAAATAAATGCCACTATGCAACCCCAGGCATTGGGGTAAAATTCGGCAACAGTTATATTCAGCAACTCCAAGACGGCCTTGGCGAAAGGATGCAACGGGAACCTTAAGCCCAACTCAAAAGCCTTGTCATAGACGGCTATACACCCGCCCGGAGGGTAGCGAACGGTATCATATAACGCCGTCTTCACTACGTCATAACCATCTATCAGACCCCATCTCCTGGCCATACTACGTCTATCGCTATCTAGTATGTCCATCATAGTTTTGTCAACAAAATAATTTAAAGGCCCTCCTTGGGGAATGTAAAAGGGATGAGGGACGTTCTTTGCAGTATCCCGACTTGGTGAGCACTCTGTATCCGCCATCTTCTTCATATCTACATGAACCATCTCTAAAAATTTAGGCTCAACACTCATGTATCCGAGAACAAACGCTAAAGACACTTCCCAGGGATAGGGTAAAATGGTCTCTAGTGGGTAAAAAGGTGAAACATCAGACTCATCATCACTCGGAATTGGTTCGTAATGCGGAGTCACCTGGCACCTCGGGCTACCATCATCCGACTCATCAAAATCAATTCTTGTCCTCGTGTTTTGGAATTCCTAGTCCTTATTCAAGTTAAGTTGGGGAAGTTCTCTACATAAATCCTCTAAGTATAGGGTCTCCATTTGAAGATTTTATTGAATATCAAATGAAAAATCAAGAAATTTATGAGTTTGATCCAAAATTTAGAGCATACCTGGTGAAAATGTGGTTATGTACTGTCAGAAAATCGCCAAATGTCAGAGCTTCTCTCTCTAGAAAATGAATTGAAACTTTGGGAAATTCTCTCACAAGAATGAATTTGGAACAAGATTCCAAGAATGTGGTAGGTGAATATTTAATACCCCCATTAATGCTCTTTGGTGAAACTACACAATTGTTAGCAAAATCATTCAAGTATCCCTATGTATACCCTTAAGGTCCGAGACTTCTATAAGTCGGACCACCTCTTTGACCCTACAAGTGTTGGGGCCAAATGTGACTAAGTTTACCTATGTATACTCATAAGGTCCGACACTTCTATAAGTCGGACCCCCTCTTGACCCTACAAAGTGTTGGGGCCAAATCTGACTAAGTATACCTATGTATACTCATAAGGTCCGAGACTTCTATAAGTCGGACCACCTCTTTGACCCTACAAAGTGTTGGGGCCAAATCTGACTAAGTATACCTATGTATACTCATAAGGTCCGAGACTTCTATAAGTCGGACCATCTCTTTGACCCTACAAGGTGTTGGGGCCAAATCTGACTAAGTATACCTATGTATACTCATAAGGTCCGAGACTTCTATAAGTCGGACCATCTCTTTGACCCTACAAGGTGTTGGGGCCAAATCTGACTAAGTATACCTATGTATACTCATAAGGTCTGAGACTTCTATAAGTCGGACCACCTCTTTGACCCTACAAGTGTTGGGGCCAAATCTGACTAAGTATACCTATGCATACCTATGTATGCTATAGGAGTCCGGGACTTTAGAAGTCCGAGACTTCAGAAATCCGAGACATCGAACTTTCAAACACAAAGGCTACTCATCAAAATCCTAACGTCATGACGTGATCTTCCCGCATATGGGCCAAGTTCAACTTCCCCCAAAGTAAGTTACTCTCTTATCCTATATGCGTGGGCCAATGTTGGGGATCATAAATCCCACATGTTCGAAATTACTATAATACCCTTGGTCAACGGGTCAAAGGTCGAATATGCGAGTCAAGGTCAACATCGCTGATCTTGGTCAAACAAAGATGATAAATAACAGAATGGCAGTTAATTAGTTTGTCCTGATGAAAGACACTTCCTCTTATAACTATCCATGATCACGGGTAACCGCTCCCAATAAGGTCATTGGCCTCATTACACTCGCCAGGAGTTATTGGTTCAGAAGTAACTTCCCGGCAGTTACTATTTGATGTCCCAGGATCCTTACAAATACCATCTTCCTCTACCTAAGAAAGGTTACGCAATCTAACTCAAAAAACTACATACATTCGTATTATTCCTCTTCTGATCTGACTTAAGCATCGGAGAGCTATTTCGGGACATCAGCCCCCGGGTTAGTCTTTCCCTGTGGTTGCAGGTATACCACGTGCGGCGGTTGGATCACCACCTTTTCCTTAACCTGAAGGTACTTCCTCTAAGACGTCCCCTTCTACAAATTCGACAGTTTCCCAGCCGAAACATTACTTATTATAGATAGTTAAAGTGCACAATTTATGTGGTGCATAGTTAAATACCCCAATCAAGTAATTTGTATCATGTAATGATGTAAGTAATAATTATTCAGCTCAACCAGGCAATCCTATAAGGATGGTACGATTTGTAACACGATGGTGAGCTGACTATCTTCTTTAATCAATTAATATTTGGAATCGTTAAAAACTAATTTTTTTGTTATATTTTTTCAGGTATGCTGCCCTTGAGAAATCTAGGACTCGTTATTGGCTGTACAAAGGTTAACTGAAACACAAATTCTTGTGACAGACTATATCTAATTGGGTCGGTCCATTATATTTTTTATAAATATTGTAATTAGGCATTTAGAATGACGTAAGTAGACATTTAAGATATTGAAAGTAGGCATTAAAGATACAATAACTAAGCATTAAGGATAAAGTAAGTAAACATTAATTTTTAATGAGTTGGGCTTTAGAAACATTTCTCAAAGAGACGACCTCTCAAGAGACTAGTTGTAACAGAAATACTGTACGCTGATGATTGGGTGAATTATGAGGAAAAGGATCAGAATATGGAATTCTACTTTGATATGAAAACCCCACGAGGTCATGGTCAAGTCTCTGTACATGTATCAAACTATTAATGAGCTAATACATGATGAGAAATCGGGGATCGAACTATTACTTGTTAGATTATTTTCCCAAAAATCGGGGATTAGATAGGTACTTTTGGTGTCTAGTGATTATTTGAAGCTTCATAATAGATAGGTACTATTGGAGTCTTTAATATGCTGGTGATGTGTTAATGCTTCCTAAGCTGCACTATCAAATAATAAATTGGGGCTCCTAAGCTTCACAAATTTCTTTACCCAAGAAGTGCTTCAGCTTGTTCAGGTTTATCGATGTGGTAATCTGCAGATCGATCATGGATGAAACTAGCAAGGAGAGACATTGTCAACTTCAGTTGTTATGTGTTTGTTTATTGATTGTTGGATTTCACTCTATTGACAATTTAGAATGAAAATGTTGTCATTATCTGTTTGTGACATTTGGAGAAATGTCTGTTTCCCGTAAGATGATATTTTATTTTTATCTTAGCTAGGAGTGAAAGCTTGATAATATGCTACTTGCTTAGTTTTTTGAGACAACATTTCATATTGTCATGGCTCATGGGCTTTTGTTTAAATATATTTTTATTTCAATTTTTACATATGGCACCTTATTCCTGTTTCCTTCTGCAGTACTTATGCTCCATTTTCCCTTTCTTTTCTGAATTCCATGTCTAATAGTTGGGTATTCTCTAATCCATGTATGGAACTTATGCATAAGAAGTTGATCCTTATTCCACTATTCTCACAACATATTATGTTCAAGCTTAACATCTTTCATATTTCAAATATTACTTGTTGAAAGGTAATTTGGAGAAACAAACTGAAGGATAGTATCTTTGATTGTACGACTTAGCCCAATTTGTTTAGAAAGGCTAATTTGACCAACCAGAGGTATATAAAATTACAATTTGAGAAGAGAATATGGTAGTCATATAAAATTGATTTTATTTTTGGGTATTCCTAGCTAAATCCTAATTGATTCTGCTAGTTAAGCAACTTATGTAGCTCTTCTAATCCAATGTTTGCTAAGAATTAGAGTTTCTTTGGTCCTGATCTAGTGTCTGTTTTGCTGCAATCTGGTTGTTAAATCATTATCTTATAGAAAATGGGAATACTAGCTTCCATTTACTGAATATATGAAAGATTTTGAAGATATTATATGGATATTCCACTAAGATGTGGAGTTAAAATGGGTATGAAACCAATCTCATCCATTACAAAGTCCAAACACCATCATGCATGGACCCCTACTTTACCCTTTTTCTTTCATGAGATGCCTTTATTAGCATTTCCAATTTTGGAAGATTATCATAAATCTTGCCTTATTTTACCCTAAAAAGTTTGCCTTTGTTTCTTCACACTCATTTCTTTCTTTATTTTACTCTTCTATTTTTCATTTTTAATGATTCTTTTACAATAGGCATCTATTCCTTTCTATTTTATTTAAGACCTACTTTTCAAAAAGTAATTATTAGTGCCATTTATTAGGTGATAAACTTGCCTTTCAGTGATTCGGAACTTGTGGCAGTTGTAATTAGTCTTTTGACTCTTAGTTTAATCTCATTTCTGCCATATTATGTGGTATATATGATAGTGTAGAAATACGGTTTCGATCACGTTCACAAAACGAACTGGGATGGTTTTGCGGATTGTTAAGTGCTAAAGTTATATTATTTTTAATCCTCTTAATGTACGATTTTACTACGTATATTTAAATAATATATAATATTTAGTATATATATAATTTATGAGTTAATATCTACACTTATATAGTTTTGTTATTATTTCGTAGGATTTTTGATTAAATATAAAGTTGGACAAAATGAGAAAATTAGAGCCGAACGGAAAAAAATAGTAATTCGCAAATTATTTGACGTTCCAGTTTTGAAATTGACATATCTCACTCTTACGAAATTCAAATCAGGCGTTTTTTGAAGCTACGAACATCTAATCAAAATGAATTACAACTTTTATGCTTCGTACACAATCTGATTCAGCTCCCAACTATGACAGAACAACTGTAGAATTCTGCTGAAATTATTACAATACAACTCCACTTGATAAGTATCATTAAATGTCAAGAAGCAAATTTCAACTCAAATTTCAACTCAAATTCTCTTGATAATTGGTGGAAACTTCCCCTTTTTCAGTGCTTCATGTGTTCAATTCTCCACCATAATATTTTGCATCTTGGATGATTAAAGAAGAGAAGTTTAATTAGTGTTGAGTTGTATAATTTTGTCTTTTCTTATTCTCACCTCTATAAATAGAGGTTTTGCCTTCCAACAAGAGAGTGTATAATATTCTCATATTATCAAATTAAGTAGAGAGATTAGAGAGCTTAAAAAATATTTTCAAGACTCTTATTTTGTATCAAAGTTTTGTTTAATGAATTTCTCTAATCCACCCTACTTTTTCATGTTTACTTTAGAGTAATTTTATTTGTAGTAACATGTATTAATGTCTTGACATATTATTTTTATGAGATTTGAAATGGGTCTTTAATTTATGCAACTTTGTTTTTGAGTATTTATGTAAACTAGTTTTTATTTCTAAACTTATATAAGATTAATTTTGTTTGGTACACTTAATTATTCTTGTACTAGAATATATTCCCGTGCAATGCACGAAAATGTTATTTCATTAATTTAGATATAAAAAAATTATTAAATATAATTGTTTATTTTTCAAAACTAACCAATTTAATTTATTAGAACTATATTTTACTAATTAAAAGATTATTAGTAAAATGAATCTGTTTCACTGATTAAAACAATTATGCTGATAAAAAATAATTTTTACTAATGAAAATTTTCTAAACATAATTCCCTTTAACATATTAATTTAAGGTTCACTAAACAAAGGATAAGTTATTGGGCAAACATTATATCAAATTCCCTTTAACATACACAAATACTTTATTGATGACATGCTCTAAATAAAATTTCCTTTAACATAATTATAATTGTAATATTATTTTAGATAATATTTTAGATACTATTTTGTAAATATTTAAGTGAGGTGAATAATTAAGTTGACGAATATTTTAACATTATTCTGAATATTAATACATAATTTGAGAGTTTTTAAATATAAGCTTATTTTTAGTTTTTAAATATAAGCTTATTTTTAGTAGAGAATTACTTTAATTCATATTGTTTCTGTGTCGTAAATAAGGCATAAATAATAGTTTTAGTCATTAAGGTTTACTAAAATTAAAGTTATCAATTTTTCTAAAAAAAGTGTATTTGAAAAATCAAAGTTTCTTGAATTAACCTTTTTCTTACTATTATTATTATTAAGAATTAAAGTTTAATTAAAAATCAAACTTTCCATAATTAATCACTAATAAATTTAGGCGGGAAAGCGTGATATGTAAAAGTGACATGTGGCATATTGTTTTATTGTTTTAGTAGAATGTATGATGAGTTAATGTTTTAAAATTAAATAAATTTTTTATTGGTTAGTTTTTTTTTTTTGGCAAATAAAATTTTTTATTTCATTTACCAGAAAAACACAATTACAAAAGGCAAGGAAACTCAACCCATCTTATTTGCATCAGTGTGGAACCGAGACCCACCTTCTATGAAGGGTTTCCTTGGCCCACTCTTCATGTGCATACGAGAAGGGCAAGACCAAAACAAGCCAACACTTGGTGCAAGCAATGTCAAAACGCAACACAAGCAGTACAAAGCTAATTAAAATGCCCTGTTGGCATGGGAACTATGAAAAGCAAAAGCAGCAGCACTAAAGAATGAGCCAGCATCATCATCCCATAACGTGCAGTAGCATCCATTTAGAAGGAGGCAGCAACATTGCAGTAACATCATCAAATAACATCCTGGCAAAATGTTGCAGTAGCATCAGGCAATATCAGCAATAGGCATCAGCAATATCAGCAATATCAGTAGCATGTAGCAGGTGCAACAATAACCAACAATTGCATAAACAGCAGCATCAGCCAAGCAGCATCATCATCTGTTCAAACATGCCAGCACCATCATCTCAAACAGAAACAGATGAAACCAGCATCACATATACCACCAGGCAGCTTATCATCAGATCACAATACTAATCACAGCAGAGTAGATACACAAGGCTCTTCAAAATATAGTCAGCAAACAGACCAAAGATAAAGAAGCAGCCAAGTAACAGTAATACCAATCAGCAGCAGGCATCAATGCACATCAGCAGTAAGACATTTAAAGCAAGCAGGCATCAGCTCCTCCACATAACCAGCAGCAGGCATACCAATCACATATTGTACTAATAGATAACAGTAAAGAAGATCTTCAAAACGAAAGAGTAGCAGCCACTGAGGTAGGCATAGCAGCAGCCTCACAACACAACAGCCAGCATCATTAAAAGGGCATCAACAAGCACAACAACACCCCTTTAAACAGCAGCTCAGCAGATACAAGCAAGCACCAACAAGGCAGAACACAACAACAGCAGATCTAGCAATCATACTCACACTAGGCAGAACAACCAGCTCCCAGCAGCCCAATAACCAAGATAGACATCTATTGAGATCAAACGAGACAACATCATTGTGGACTGAAGCTTTACTAAACAACAGCATTAGAACATCCCAGGAAACCATAGGCAACATCCCATGCACTCAAAGCAACCGAATCACATTCCTCATCATCAGAAAACATCAACATAAACTAGAGAGCATCAACATAAATCACCATAGCCAGAGTACATCAGCAAAACCATCAAGCATCCACAATGCAATCATCACCATTAGTATTCAATAGCAAAACAGCAAGGAGGTAGCACCAAAACACAACCCACTTCATCAGAGACTATGGTGTTATCAAATAAAAACAGCATTCCAAACCAGCACCATCATCATTCCATGACTCCAACTAAGAGCAACTAAAAAACCCAAATCACTCCCACAAACAAGAATCATCATCAAACTAGAAGCGGTAAACAGAGACAAGAACATCACAAAGGACATTAAATGAGTCCATCGGCTGCATCTAAGAGGTTTAGAGCTAGGCACCGCTGTCGGATGTCGGCCTGGATCCCTTTAAGAACATAGCTGGAGGATTGAACAAAAGAGTGCCAAACCGCTTCGTTCCTACATTGCCAGACACGATAGATAATACAAGCATAGATAGCCGCTAAAATATGTTGCTAGACTTTGGAAAACCGTCGTTTCCTAAAGTCCATATGGGTAATTAGTTTAAGACTGAAACCCACCCACAATCTAACCGCCGCTACACAACACCGGCTAAAAGGGCAATCAAAAAACAAATGACTATGAGTCTCTGGAAACAGGGAAATTTAGAAGGAGAACTTAAGAGGGAGATTTAAGAGGGAAATTTTGACGGGAAATCAAAAACCTTGTCGCAAGCCCCTCTTAGCTACAATGGGATTAGAAGGAGAACCATGCAGCATCAAAACGTAGGTGGTGGACATGATACAAGTCATAATGATGCGGATGAACTTAAGAGAGCCACCATCATCTCCTTGAGAAAGAGCCAGTTCATCGTGTCATAAGCTTTACACAAACAATCTTCATTAAGCAACTCGGGGCACAATGACGTCTAGTATAGTAGGGGTGAAACTTATTTGGTTTAAAATCGAAAATCAAATCAATCCAAACCAAATAAGAAATTTGGTTTGATTTTTTTTGGTGCAATTTGGATTTGGATTCACATTTTGAAAACCGAATTTATTTTGATTTGGATTTGGTTTTACATAATAAAAACCGAAAAAACCGAACAACCCACCGAAATATACTAGATACAGTTTTAGGCCCAAAAAATGTTTACAAATAAAAGCCCACATAGACCAAACCCTAATTCTATCAACAAAACACGCCTCCCAACTAGTCCCTACTCCCTCTCAAACACTCACATGCACTGCTTTCACTCTTGAGTTTCTCTTTCCTCAATGTTTTTCTTGGTCTTCATCTATATACTTCAACATTTCAACATCTTCATTCCTCTTCATTAATCTCCTTCAGGTAATAATCTGTATACTTGATTTATTATTTTTTGTGCTTCAATTTATGATGTACATGTTATGATTTTCAGTTTGAATTTCGTGTTTCAGATTTGTTATTTCATGAATTTTGCAGTTCAAGAATAAGGAAAATTTTGTGCTTCAGATTTTTGCTTCACTCTAAAAAATATTTGCAGTTCAAGATATCAAAGGAAATCAATTCTCAGTGCAATAATCTGGAAAATTCATGTATTTTCTTTATAATTTTTTAGATATTCAATTTAATGTTATTTCATGAATCATTTTTGTAGAATAATGATTAATAAATGTATTTTTGGTCTTTGCTGTTTAATTTTATTTTCAATATCCTTTGGTTATGAAAAAAATTCGGTGGTGTTCGGTCAAATTCGGTGTAGTAGAGATATTTTGGTTTGGTTTAATTTGGTTTTGTAAAAATTCGATTTGGATTTGGACTTGAAATTTGTAAATTGAATTTATTTCGGTTTGATTTGGTTTTGTCTTGAAACCAAACCGAAAACCAAACTTACACCCCCTAAGTATAGTGCTTAACAAGATCTTGACAAAACAGGATGTTGTGCATAATGCTTCTGCCTGTTATAAATGCCCCTTGAGCTCGATAAACCAAAAACTCCATGAATAACTTGAGCTTCAAGCACATGAGCTTTGATATCACTTTATACAGCACATGACAACACAATATAGGCCTAAAGTCACCGGGATGTTGAGGGTTAGGGACTTTATGTATCAAGGTAACAGTTGTTTGATTCCAACTCTTGAGCATCTATGTTTAGTTAGTTTTATTAAAGAAACAATTTGTAATAATAACTGCATCTATTTTTATTATTAGAATTTACATAATATTAAATTTAGTTGGGTTATAGGGTATCTTCTTAATTAAGTTTAATGTTTTGTGAAGTCTTTTTAAAATTAAAGCAGTCAATTCATAAAAATCGGATTCTAGGGCTATACTATCTTAAATGCACATAGTAAGCTAATATAAAAGGGTTGACAGAGGATTTACGAGGGTACTATAGATTCTAAAGCCGCCTATTTATATAAAAGTTGTAATTGATCAATGATTAAAAATAAACTTGCCAATGACTAAAATACATGTTGCTACTACTTTCTCTTATTGATTTACTCTGTTCTTTTACATATCTTATTTTTAAGCTTTGAGTAGTGTAATCATAACTCATTTCTCCCCATCTTTTTACTTTGCATATTTTCTATTAAAATAAATATTTTAGAAGTATCTTTAAAATTAGTAAGCACAATCTCTGTGGGATTGACCTCTATTTACCACTTTTTATATTTAGCAAGTCGTAATAGGGTAAAATATAATTTAAATTTCTGCGCGTACGACAGAGTCCTACACAATTGAGTTAGCTTGTAATTTAGTCGTGATAAGCTCAAAAACATGTTTACGTGGGATCTAAAGTGTACTTTACCTTTCTGTCATAGTTATGTTCATGTTCTCCATAGCCCTACCATTCTCTAGCTCCTTAAAGGTGGCTAGTATAAATTATGCTATCATGAGTGTAGAATGCAATACAATTACTTTTAGTTTTTTGATAATCGAAATAATATATACATTTTGTGTAGATTTTTGATACTTTATATTTGTATCAAATTATAGAATCTCGATATATATACTGTGTGAATGAATACTTATTTTAGTGCTTGAACAAAGCGTCGATATAGCAAGGCTCATAATAACTACTACAAAATCTGTTACAATTTTTAAGTGATGATGTCACAAAAAGTGAAGAAGAAAAGTGTCACAAATAGAAAAAGGGATACTCATAAATGGCGCAAAAAAAACTCTCACAAACTTGAAAAAGCGTCACAAATTGGGCACTAAAATTCAAATATTGACTTAGAGAAGCGTCTCTAATGCAATTAGCGACGCTAAAAAGTGTCGTTAAAATACATATAATGACAGTTTAAAAAGCATCCCAATATGTGAAAATAGTGGCGCTTTTAAATTGTCCGTAAAAAGCCACGCTGAAAATAGTGACATTTTCTTAAACCTTTTACGAAGTTTTAAATTGTCCTTTTTGTAGTATATATATATATATATATATATATATATATATATATATATATATATATATATATATATATATATATATATATATATATATATATATATATATATATATATATATATATATATATATATATATATATATATATATATATATATATATATGTATATATAATTGTTAACTATCAGTAGTCATTCTAAAGCTGGGCAGTTTGCGTCATAAGGTTGGTTTTGATTCATTGTACATTCCTATTCAGTAAATAGTACATTCTTATTTAGTCTTACTTTTGTGGTTTCGTTCTTAATATCTATAGGTAGAATTCAATCCTTAATATCTAATTCAATCTTTAACATCTATAATTATGTAGAATATAAAATTATAAAAGTTTGATATTAACAATCATTACGTCGAGACGAATTAAACAAGATCTCACTTGACTATGTTTAACTTATAGCTTACTTATTAATCACAAATTAAGAGAGATAAGTGAATAATGCTTGTACAATTACCAAATATACAAATAAACATTCCACAATATTCATTCATGACAACTTGCCTAGTGGATATACAATATCTATCATCATAATTAAGCATGTTGTCAGGATGATTAGAATTGAATTGACAGTCTTAAGAAGTCATTCAAATTTGGACAGAACTAGTTAAGCCATAGCAGAATTCTTGCTAAAGGCAATTGATGAAGTTGGTGCTTCGAAGGTGCTTCAAACGGTGACTGATAATGCAGCAAATTGTAAGGCAGCTGGAAAAGAAATTGAAAAGGTACATAGACATATTTTGGTCTCCTTGTGTTATGCACACTTTAAATCTTATCTTAAAAGATTTTGCTTCTCCATTTCCCTAGATGTCAGATTCTTATAAAAGAGGAAAAGATATCATTAAATATTTTGTCAATCCCATACATGCTCGCTATTTTTAAAGGGAAATCTGGACTTGCACATTATATATTATTAAAAGGCTGTCAGATTGTCGAGAACCTCTTGCTACTACTATAGTACTTAGGGCATGGAAAGAGTGGTCAAAAAGTGGAGATTCAAGAAATAAAGAGTTAGCCAGTGAAGTTGTTGCCACTATTAGTGAAGAAAAATTTTGGGAGGAAGTAGACAATGTTGTTGCAATTACATAATCTATTTATACGATGATTAGATTTGTTGATGGGGAAGGGCAAAAAGTGGGTGAAACATATAAGAGAATGAATTGCATGATAGGGGAAATTAGTGATGCAGTGTTGAACAACATTCATGCTGACAATCATCAGACTATGCAAGATATATTAGTTAATCGATGGGAGAAAATGAATATTCCTATGTATTGTTTGGGATTTGCCTTTAACCCATTCTATTATGACTCAAAATATTTGAGTTCAGAGGCACCTAATGGTGTTGCTAGACGTGCACCAAATTGTGATGTCGAAGTTATGCAACAAGTAATTGATGCATTTAATAAGATTGGAGAAGATGAAATTCAGAGATCATTAATGCGTCAACAATTAGCTAAGTTTCAAGGTAAAGAAGGAATTTTTAGAACAACATATGCTAAAGTCGATGTTGTACTTATGTCTCCTATACCGTGGTGGTCTACTTATGGATCAGAAACTCCACAACTTGCGGAAATGGCTTTGAAGGTTTTATCCTAGCCGATTAGCAATGTTTCGGCCGAAATAGTTTAGAGCACATACTTAACATTCTGAACACCAAAAGAAATTGTCTCAATTTCGTTCGTGCTGATAAGTTAGTCTGTATTCATTCGAATATAAGACTAATATTACGGTTTACTACTAGGTACACAGAAGGGCCGTATAGGAAATAGGATGTTGATCCAGAATACTCTTAGTGTATTCCACTATTAGGTTGATTGGTTTAAGCCATAAGAGTGAAGAAAATAATATATGTAAGAGGAAAAGATAGTTTTTGTATTGGTAGGACATAAATATGTACTTGTATTTTGCAAGCATTATTACTTAATTTAATTTTTTTTATTCTCATTTTAATTAGACTGTGAATTTATTCATTAAAAATTGTTAACCGTACCCAACGTTTTGGATTCACTTTAGGTAGCGTTCTGCGTACCCGTTCCCGTCCCACGTATGTGTATTGTCTGCCTCTGAACATGTATACTAAAGTTATTTACCTAAAAATGTTCCCGCTATTCCCTTGATTTATTTTCGTGAATGATGATATGGTTAATATTTATTGGTGGTATATGTTGGTACATGTATATGTATTGTCTGCCTCTGAACATGTAAATTAAAGATTGATTCCGCCATTATTGTGAATATGGATGCAATAGGAGGAAACATGATATGAAAGCTTTCGAGAGTCTTGCACTCTCCTTGGACATGTGTATATCACCAACAAAATCTAAACACAAAATATCTGATTTCTTTCTCTACTCCCTATCCTTATTTATACTAATTTCTCTTTACTAACTATTCATATTATATCATCACTACCAACCGCCTGAAATTTCCTCTTGTCTTCAATGTGGATAGTAAATTATTGAAAATTGCAGATTGGCAGGCCATTTTAATGGTAATTTCTAGTAAAAAAATGTACGCATGGGTAGTTTATGGGAGGATTAATCGACGAAATTTCTGGATACAAGTTTGGGCTACATAATAAACAATGTTCTTGCCAAGTGGGCTGAAATCGGAGATAACACGGGTGCTAAAAATGGTTCTTTTTTCTTTTGTAATCTAATTATGTTAAAAATAACATGCCCAACATAATAAAATTAGGATACCTTTAATGTACAAGTAAATAATATTGATAAAACTGATAAATGTAGTGCGTGCATATAGAGAAAACAAATTGTTCGATGGCAGCTTACAAAAAAATGATTGCAGCCTACATGTTTTCTATGTGTTTGCAAACAAACTGGGTAACTTGCTTCCTTATACCATCTCAAAACCATCCTCAAGTTACCGAAAATATGTTTTGTATTTTCCATTATGGCCACCAAGTGTAGATGTTTAATATTCAGCTACAAGTTTATCAATCACGGGTGACTTGCGAGGGATGACCATACGCGTTGTATACAATAATTTATCATTGGTTAATGTAAAACCTGCAATTGCACCTCCTTGAAGAGTAAGATCATCACGCCGTTTACACAAAGTTTTCCCATGAGAGATTTTTGTCGTTAATGAACCGCAATCTATGCAACTAGAAGTATGGTTACAATGCATTACTGTAAAAGAGGATGGCGAGATAACACATCGGTTGCTCCATTAGTGTTTCCTAGACGAAACCTGATTTCAAATTATACTTCAAGATGAACATTAAACTCCGGTGATTAGTCCAAACTATAAATTTCCTCTCGATTTGATAATAGCGCCATTTTTGTACCGCCAATACTTTTCCCATTAGTTGTTTTCTCATTCATGGGTTTTGCTTGCCCTCGTAAACCAAAAACCTTACTAACATATGCGATAGGGTGCTTGTCTTTTATAGGACAACACCAATACCTTACCTTCAAAGCGAAAGGATTGTAAAGGTGCGAATTGTCGAGGCCGTCAACGTAGCTAGTTTTAAATAGGTAAAAGCCACATTTCCCTCCTTTTTCTGCGAAAGTTATCCTTATTTAACTGTCGAGCTATAGGAGAAGGTATTTGGGCGAATGTTCGGATGAATTATTTCTGCTTGCAACATATCAATGACTATCTGTTTTATTTCTTTTTTTTGGATTTGTTGAACCGATAAGGAAGAACGTTAATGGGATTTGATCCTTCTTTCATATTGATTTGGTGTTGCTTAGTGCGTGCTGGGAAGTCAGAAAAAGGCTCAAGGCCATCCCCGAATCCTATTTCCATCATGTTCAATCTACTAAGCGTAATCAAAAATCTATCTCCCGTCTTCTATATTGTTTTCACCATGGATTTCATAGTGATTTTGGAATGATCTAAGGAAGAGTCCCCCCACTAAAGAATCAGCTTAGTCCCCTTCCAACTAAACTGCATCAATGGACATAATCCCTTTCCTTCCTGGTTTTTGGGTGTTTTCTAAAAAACATATATGGGGTTTGGGATACTGGTTTTTGGGTGGGTAAAGTAAGTGTTGTTTTGTTTTTTGGGCAGGGTTTTGTGTTTGGGCTCTTTTTTGATAGGTGTAGGCACAATTAGGGTTTTATAAAAAATGGGTAAATGTTCTATTGGGCTTGGTGTTACTGTCGGTTTTTGGCTCATTAGCGACAACCAAAATTTCTTCAATTTTTTTAGTCCATTCCATCGCCTTCTCTGTTGTATCTAGATCCATTAACTTCAGCTCCGTCTAGATCTTAATTTCTAATCCCCGAATAAAAATGGCTAGCAAAAATTCTTCACTAACCTTGTTGTCCAAGCTAGAGGCGAACCAGACAAGCTTTTTCACATATTCCTCTACATCGCCCTCTTGTCTTATTGTGAACCATTGCTCAATGAGAGATCCTCCTTTTTTGCCACGAAAATGGTGGAGCATCATTTGCTTCAGATTCCTCTACTAGTGATGGGTTTCCTTTTGTTTTCCCATTGATACCTTAAGAAAGCATCCCATCTAGCCTTACAACTGCTGCTTTAATCTTCTCATCCTCTATCACCAAGTAAAATGCAAAACTAGTTTTCGCTTTAACGATCCATTCTCCCGATTCACCTATACCTTGGTATTGAGAGACCTTATAACAGGCGTCGTTGTCCCGGTATGTAATTCACACTAATAATTATGTTTACAATAAATAATGCGAAAGTCTTAAATTCCAAACTACTAAAATCTATTGAATTTAAAATCGTTTAAAAACACCAGCGTAGAATATTACAATTGAGAGAATAAGACATATTGTTTTCTAAAATCATAATAAAAGCATAAATACACCATGACCATCAAAGTTACCAATAAGTAAAACAAAATGCGGTTAATTCCTTCATAAAGAAAATAAATGTTGCGTCCATGATCGAAACTTGAAGCTAAACCTTCCTGCAAAATACTGTCATCCATGATACAGATCACAACCGTTTGATTCGGAATCAGCGCCTAACGTCAAGTACGAACTCCTCAACAATGTAATACAATGACAATCATAATATATTCACAAGATACGCAAATTACATTTCAAAACTTGATTATAAGTTCCCCGGTTTTCATTTCTCATTTTCAGTTCTCGAATATGTTCAACAATTTTTTCACATTCATCACATGAATGTAAATAAATACCTTTGCTACAGTCACCTACTCTTGGTAACTATAAGGTTCATCCAATAGATCTACTTAGTTAGATCCAAAATCACATTTGCACAACACACATAATAATGACTTTCTGATATATGTAAGAGTTTGGCTAGAGAAGGAATGTATTCCAAACTCTAACTGTGATGGAAAGCCATCGCTCCACCAATTTTATGCTCGAGCTTCTACAGGATGGGACTCTCTCGGTCCCCCTGTCTTACCCTGCATTTCTACGTGCCGAGAAACACGGGCGCTTGATTACACGTCGGCCTGTGGTTCGACATTTCCTTACTATTAGAGTCATTCATCCAAGTACACATAAGTTCAAACAAGGCTCCATGTTATCGATTTCACATTGACATAAGTGGACCCTAGTCTAGTCAAACTCGAAGTCAACATCTTCTTAGGGAAAAGTCAACATATTTGCTGATTCAACAATTAAGAGATTACCAATAAATAAAAATTCACCAATTATAACAAGGTTCGAGAGGCTATATAAGTTTTCGACAAGACTATACAAACTTATAAAACTAAAGGCAAATATTTCATAATATTTATTAAGGAATTTCCATCGATTAAATATGTAAATTAATTAAAAATTCATAATAACCAAAATAAATATTCTAAAAATATATTAGAGGTCCAAAAGCTATATAAAGTTAGTTTTAGACCATAAAGTTAAACAAAAACAAGCCTATGGATTCTAACTAATGTTTGGCCTATTTATCGATAAACCGACATAAAATTATTAATGTCCTCAAATGTCCACGAAAAAATTGTCCAAGGGTCCGCATATGATCCTAATGTATATGGGAGTGTCTCATAAAAATTTCAAGTCCAAAATAGTCCATTTAGTATTTATCTTATATTTTATTATTTTTGAATTTTCCGTTTTACTTAAAATTCACAAGGGTCCATAGATGGTCATATAAAATTTTCTAATGATCAAATTTCAAACCTACTGCCTATATAAGAGTCTCATAAAAAATATAGCTCGAAAATACTTCAGTTAGTAATTATTTCATATTTTTGCATTCTACATTTTATCGGTAAGTAGTAAAAGACTTGGTAAAAATTTATAGAAAAAATGTCAAAAGTTTATATTCTGGTCCAAACTTGTAGGAAACATAATAGAATGATTTTAGAAATTTTTTTATCCATTAAGATTATATTTAACCCCCTATCAAATATTAGAACATATTTTATTACTTTAAGTCAAATCCATATTTGCAAATGAAATCATTATTCCTAAATATACCATAGAAAATCAACCTAAATGATTTTCAAACTTTTATCTACTGTGGAGTACATATAAAAGTCATTCCTAAAGTTACTAAGCTCACACAAAATTTATTTACAACAAGAACTTCACAAAAACATAACAAAACACCGTTTTTATGCTGGCGGTTCTGGGGCACCCAAGTTTTAGTATGGTATTTGCCCTTTCTCTTTATTTATTTATTCCTAATTTTCAATATATATTACGAACAACTTGGGTGCCCCAGAACCGCCAGCATAAAAACCCCGGGAGGGTAAAAAGCCATTGGAAAAGGAGACCAAGAGCCAGGCCACCCAAAACAGCATAGGGGTGGACTATGCGAAATCAAAAATAAGCCAGTAATTCACCTTACACACTAAATTTGGATCTAAAACAAAACTACACCTTACACACCACCTAGATTACGAACAACAACAACTTCGAGACAAGACCCACCACACCACAAAAAATACAATAAGACAGCTATCTAATCGGAGAGATCGCCCAGACCAAGTCACTCCCGACAAGCCTCAAATCGATGGAAAAGACCATAAGGTAAGTGATCAACAAGTCCCAACAACTCTTTAGCCCAGATACCAATTCTGATCTTCAACGTCTGGATAAAACCTTGAAAATTAGGATCACACATTTCGAACTTTATCTTATTCCTTAAATACCATAAGGACCAAATCACACATCCCAAGATCAGTCTCCATAATTTTTTCAATCTTGGAATCCTCATCAAGCCACACCAGTCAACAATGAAATTGCCACAATGAGAATGGAGGACACCATATAATCCCCAGCATTTTAAAATTTTCATCCATGTACGCCAAGCGAAAGAACAAGAAAAAAGGATATGAGAGTTAGATTCCACTTCAAGATTACAGAAGGGGCATAAAGCCTGCTGAATCTTAATGATCCCCTTATCCATAAGAAAGTCCCCAGTCTTTAGTTTCTCCAAACTCGCAAACCACAGAGTCAGTTTAGCTCTAGGTGGAATCCAACTTTTCCAAATAGTATGTAAAGTATGGGAGGAGAGGGAAAGCACAGGAGATCCGAAGACAGTATTGACAATGCACTTTGAGGGATAGAAAACATCACATGCTCCTCTCCAGCTAACACCATCCGCAACTTCTCTTTGGGGTTTCTTTTGGTCGATAATAGCTAACAGCCTGATAACTTCTGCAGATTCCCATTCGTAAAGCTATTTGCGCCATCTGAGAATCCAAGACCAATACTCATCATGCCATTCGCCTATTTGGCTAATGAAGAGATTACACTATAGTGATACTGCAAAGAGTCTGAGGAAAGCACATTTTAAGGGCCCGCCATCACACCACTTATCATGCCAGAAAGAGTCCCCCTGGCCAACATTCAAACTAATTCCCTCTTCCACAGTCAGTCGGATTTTGGATGTGTCACCATCACAACTCATCATGTGGGACCATAAACCTTCCTTAACATCTCTAAAGACATCTGAGGAAGCTATCAAACCATTGATTTTATGAGTGGACATCAGGATCCTTTTCTAGAGAGTATTATTTGATTCAGAAAAACGCCACCACCATTTGAATAACAAAACTAAATTCTTGTACATGATATTACCAACTCCAAGTCCACCTAGTTCCTTTGGCAGTTCAATCATGGATCAACTAACAGTAGGAATACATCACTTTTCTCCAACGAAATCCTCCCAGAAGAATTTCCTTTGTAGTTTCACAATCTTCAAAGCAACATCTTTTGGCATCTTAAACATACTCATATAATAAACAGGTAAGCTATTCAACACACTTTTTATAAGAGTAAGTCTCCCCGCCCTAGAGAGAGTTTTAGCTTTCCAAGACGAGAGCTTATTTTGGATCTTATTCATTACAGGCTTCCAAGCTAAACACCTATTCATATTGTCACCAAGAGGGAGACCTAGATATGTAAAGGGGCACTTAGCATGGAGACACCCAACACTACTAGCCATCTCCCTAGCCCAAACATGATCACCAGGATTCCTAGAAATGAAACAGGATTTACTATAATTTAAGGACAGACCAGACATCAAAGCAAAAACATCCAAGATTCTAAAGTAATTAGTAATACACAGATTGTTACGAGGAGCAAAAATCAGAGTATCATCAGCAAACTGCAGGTGTTTCAAACATACCTGATTTTTTCCGATATGAACAACATCAATCAGCTTCAGTTCATAAGCCTTATTGAACAGGCACACCAGGGCTTCACTAACGAGAATAAACAGATAAGGAGAAAGGGAGTCACCTTGTCTCAACCCTTTCTCCATCTTGAAAGGTTCAAGAGGAGAACCATTAAGGAGAATAGACATAGAAGCAGAACACACACAGTTCATAATCCAATTAATCCATTTCCTACCAAACTCCATCTTCACCATGACAAGTTTTAGGAAGGACCAGTTCACAGAATCATATGCTTTTTGAAAATCTAATTTCAGCAGTGTACTAGGGATTTTCCTCTTTTTCAGCCATCTAATAGACTCATTTGCAATCAACACCCCATCAATAATTTGTCTATTCATAACGAAAGCACTTTGAGACTCATCAATAAGAGGAGCAATCACCTGTTTAAGTCGAAAAGAAAGGATCTTGGAAATAATCTTGTAAAGTGCCCCCACCATGCTAATCGGTCTATAATCATCAACAGATTGAGGATTATCACACTTGGGGATTAAGGTAACCCACGTCACATTGATGCTCCTTACCGAGCAACCAGATTTAAAGAACTCAAGAACGAACTCAAAAATCTCCTCCTTGATCACCTCCCACATTTCCCTGATAAATTTGAAGTTGTACCCATCGAAACCTGGAGCTTTATCAATACCACAAGCCCACACAACATTCTTTATTTCCTCCCTTGTAGGAATAACTTCCAACGATCTTGCTAGTTCATCAGATAATTTTGGGTGACATATATATATAATTTTGGGATCACATATATATATGAACTAACAATATGTCATATATGTTCAGATAATTCATATATATATATGAACTAACAATAATTCATCAATAATTCATCAAGGTTGTATGTCATCATCCTCCTTCTAGTTCTTCGATATGGGATCACACGTAGTTCATATCTAACAATAATTCATATTTATTATGTGTATTTTCAATTTAATGTTCATGAATGTAAATTTTATGAAATTCTATTATATAAAAATGCATAAAAACGGTGTTTTGTTATGTTTTTGTGAAGTTCTTGTTGTAAATAAATTTTGTGTGAGCTTAGTAACTTTAGGAATGTATTTTATATGTACTCCACAGTAGATAAAAGTTTGAAAATCATTTAGGTTGATTTTCTATGGTATATTTAGGAATAATGATTTCATTTGCAAATATGGATTTGACTTAAAGTAATAAAATTATGTTTCCTACAAGTTTGGACCAGAATATAAACTTTTGACATTTTTTCTATAAATTTTTACCAAGTCTTTTACTACTTACCGATAAAATGTAGAATGCAAAAATATGAAATAATTACTAACTGAAGTATTTTCGAGCTATATTTTTTATGAGACTCTTATATAGGCAGTAGGTTTGAAATTTGATTATTAGAAAGTTTTATATGACCATCTATGGACCCTTGTAAATTTTAAATAAAACGGTAAATTCAAAAATAATAAAATCCCATATACATTAGGATCATATGAGGACCCTTGGACAATTTTTTCGTGGACATTTGAGGACATTAATAATTTTATGTCGGTTTATCGATAAATAGGCCAAACATTAGTTAGAATCCATAGGCTTGTTTTTGTTTAACTTTATGGTCTAAAACTAACTTTATATAGCTTTTGGCCCAAACATTAGTTAGAATCCATAGGTTTTTTTTTTTTTAACTAGTTGACTTTTCCCTAAGAAGATGTTGACTTCGAGTTTGACTAGACTAGGGTCCACTTATGTCAATGTGAAATCGATAACATGGAGCCTTGTTTGAACTTATGTGTACTTGGATGAATGACTCTAATAGTAAGGAAATGTGAACCACGGCCGGCGTGTAATCAGCCGTGTTTCAAGACGTAGAAATCAGGTGAGAAAGAGGGGACGAGAGTCCCATCCTGTAGAAGCTCGAGCATAAAATTGGTGGAGCGATGGCTTCCATCATAGTTAGAGTTTGGAATACATTCCTTCTCTAGCCAAACTCTTACATATATCAGAAAGTCATTATTATGTGTGTTGTGCAAATGTGATTTTGGATCTAACTAAGTAGATCTATTGGATGAACCTTATAGTTACCAAGAGTAGGTGACTGTAGCAAAGGTATTTATTTACATTCATGTGATGAATGTGAAAAAATTGTTGAACATATTCGAGAACTGAAAATGAGAAATGAAAACCGAGGAACTTATAATCAAGTTTTGAAATGTAATTTGCATATCTTGTGAATATATTATGATTGTTATTGTATTACATTGTTGAGGAGTTCGTACTTGACGTTAGGCGCTGATTCCGAATCAAACGGTTGTCATCTGTATCATGGATGGCAGTATTTTGCAGGAAGGTTTAGCTTCAAGTTTCGATCCAGGACGCAACATTTATTTTCTTTATGAAGGAATTAACCGCATTTTATTTTACTTATTGGTAACTTTGATGGTCATGGTGTATTTATGCTTTTATTATGATTTTAGAAAACAATATGTCTTATTCTCTCAATTGTAATATTCTACGCTGGTGTTTTTAAATGATTTTAAATTTTAATAGATTTTAGCAGTTTGGAATTTAAGACTTTCGCATTATTTATTGTAAACATAATTATTAGTGTGAATTACATACCGGGACAACGACGCCTGTTATAAGGTCTCTCAATACCAAGGTATAGGTAAATCGGGAGAATGGATCGTCAAAGCGAAAAGTAGTTTTGCATTTTACTTGGTGATAGAGGATGAGAAGATTAAAGCAGCAGTTGTAAGGCTAGATGGGATGCTTTCTTAAGGTATCAATGGGAAAACAAAAGGAAACCCATCACTAGTAGAGGAATCTGAAGCAAATGATGCTCCACCATTTTCGTGGCAAAAAAGGAGGATCTCTCATTGAGCAATGGTTCACAATAAGACAAGAGGGCGATGTAGAGGAATATGTGAAAAAGCTTGTCTGGTTCGCCTCTAGCTTGGACAACAAGGTTAGTGAAGAATTTTTGCTAGCCATTTTTATTCGGGGATTAGAAATTAAGATCTAAACGGAGCTGAAGTTAATGGATCTAGATACAACAGAGAAGGCAATGGAATGGACTAAAAAAATTGAAGAAATTTTGGTTGTCGCTAATGAGCCAAAAACCTACAGTAACACCAAGCCCAATAGAACATTTACCCATTTTTTATAAAACCCTAATTGTGCCTACACCTATCAAAAAAGAGCCCAAACACAAAACCCTGCCCAAAAAACAAAACAACACTTACTTTACCCACCCAAAAACCGGTATCCCAAACCCCATATATGTTTTTTAGAAAACACCCAAAAACCAGGAAGGAAAGGGATTATGTCCATTGATGCAGTTTAGTTGGAAGGGGACTAAGCTGATTCTTTAGTGGGGGGACTCTTCCTTAGATCATTCCAAAATCACTATGAAATCCATGGTGAAAACAATATAGAAGACGGGAGATAGATTTTTGATTACGCTTAGTAGATTGAACATGATGGAAATAGGATTCGGGGATGGCCTTGAGCCTTTTTCTGACTTCCCAGCACGCACTAAGCAACACCAAATCAATATGAAAGAAGGATCAAATCCCATTAACGTTCTTCCTTATCGGTTCAACAAATCCAAAAAAAAAGAAATAAAACAGATAGTCATTGATATGTTGCAAGCAGACATAATTCATCCGAACATTCGCCCAAATACCTTCTCCTATAGCTCGACAGTTGAATAAGGATAACTTTCGCAGAAAAAGGAGGGAAATGTGGCTTTTACCTATTTAAAACTAGCTACGTTGACGGCCTCGACAATTCGCACCTTTATAATCCTTTCGCTTTGAAGGTAAGGTATTGGTGTTGTCCAATAAAAGACAAGCACCCTATCGCATATGTTAGTAAGGTTTTTGGTTTACGAGGGCAAGCAAAACCCATGAATGAGAAAACAACTAATGGGAAAAGTATTGGCGGTACAAAAATGGCGCTATTATCAAATCGAGAGGAAATTTATAGTTTGGACTAATCACCGGAGTTTAATGTTCATCTTGAAGTATAATTTGAAATCAAGGTTTCGTCTAGGAAACACTAATGGAGCAACCGATGTGTTATCTCGCCATCCTCTTTTATAGTAATGCATTGTAACCATACTTCTAGTTGCATAGATTGCGGTTCATTAACGACAAAAATCTCTCATGGGAAAACTTTGTGTAAACGACGTGATGATCTTACTCTTCAAGGAGGTGCAATTGCAGGTTTTACATTAACCAATGATAAATTATTGTATACAACGCGTATGGTCATCCCTCGCAAGTCACCCGTGATTGATAAACTTGTAGCTGAATATTAAACATCTACACTTGGTGGCCATAATGGAAAATACAAAACTTATTTTCAGTAACTTGAGGATGGTTGTTGAGATGGTATAAGGAAGCAAGTTACCCAGTTTGTTTGCAAACACATAGAAAACATGTAGGCTGCAATCATTTTTTTGTAAGCTGCCATCGAACAATTTGTTTTCTCTATATGCATGCACTACATTTATCAGTTTTATCAATATTATTTACTTGTACATTAAAGGTATCCTAAGTTTATTATGTTGGGCATGTTATTTTTAACATAATTAGATTACAAAAGAAAAAAGAACCATTTTTAGCACCCGTGTTATCTCCGATTTCAGCCCACTTGGCAAGAACATTGTTTATTATGTAGCCCAAACTTGTATCCAGAAATTTCGTCGATTAATCCTCCCATAAACTACCCATGCGTACATTTTTTTACTAGAAATTACCATTAAAATGGCCTGCCAATCTGCAATTTTCAATAATTTACTATCCACATTGAAGACAAGAGGAAATTTCAGGCGGTTGATATGAATAGTTAGTAAAGAGAAATTAGTATAAATAAGGATAGGGAGTAGAGAAAGAAATCAGATATTTTGTGTTTAGATTTTGTTGGTGATATACACATGTCCAAGGAGAGTGCAAGACTCTCGAAAGCTTTCATATCATGTTTCCTCCTATTGCATCCATATTCACAATAATGGCGGAATCAATCTTTAATTTACATGTTCAGAGGCAGACAATACATATACATGTACCAACATATACCACCAATAAATATTAACCATATCATCATTCACGAAAATAAATCAAGGGAATAGCGGGAACATTTTTAGGTAAATAACTTTAGTATACATGTTCAGAGGCAGACAATACACATACGTGGGACGGGAACGGGTACGCAGAACGCTACCTAAAGTGACTCCAAAACGTTGGGTACGGTTAACAATTTTTAATGAATAAATTCACAGTCTAATTAAAATGAGAATAAAAAAAATTAAATTGAGTAATAATGCTTGCAAAATACAAGTACATATTTATGTCCTACCAATACAAAAACTATCTTTTCCTCTTACATATATTATTTTCTTCACTCTTATGGCTTAAACCAATCAACCTAATAGTGGAATACACTAAGAGTATTCTGGATCAACATCCTATTTCCTATACGGCCCTTCTGTGTACCTAGTAGTAAACCGTAATATTAGTCTTATATTCGAATGAATACAGACTAACTTATCCGCACGACCGAAATTGAGACAATTTCTTTTGGTGTTCAGAATGTTAAGTATGTGCTCTAAACTATTTCGGCCGAAACATTGCTAATCGGCTAGGATAAAACCTTCAAAGCCATTTCCGCAAGTTGTGGAGTTTCTGATCCATAAGTAGACCACCACGGTATAGGAGACATAAGTACAACATCGACTTTAGCATATGTTGTTCTAAAAATTCCTTCTTTACCTTGAAACTTAGCTAATTGTTGACGCATTAATGATCTCTGAATTTCATCTTCTCCAATCTTATTAAATGCATCAATTACTTGTTGCATAACTTCGACATCACAATTGGGTGCACGTCTAGCAACACCATTAGGTGCCTCTGAACTCAAATATTTTGAGTCATAATAGAATGGGTTAAAGGCAAATCCCAAACAATACATAGGAATATTCATTTTCTCCCATCGATTAACTAATATATCTTGCATAGTCTGATGATTGTCAGCATGAATGTTGTTCAACACTGGATCACTAATTTCCCCTATCATGCAATTCATTCTCTTATATGTTTCACCCACTTTTTGCCCTTCCCCATCAACAAATCTAATCATCTTATAAATAGATTATGTAATTGCAACAACATTGTCTACTTCCTCCCAAAATTTTTCTTCACTAATAGTGGCAACAACTTCACTGGCTAACTCTTTATTTCTTGAATCTCCACTTTTTGACCACTCTTTCCATGCCCTAAGTACTATAGTAGTAGCAAGAGGTTCTCGACAATCTGACAACCTTTTAATAATATATAATGTGTAAGTCCAGATTTCCCTTTAAAAATAGCGAGCATGTATGGGATTGACAAAATATTTAATGATATCTTTTCCTCTTTTATAAGAATCTGACATCTAGGGAAATGGAGAAGCAAAATCTTTTAAGATAAGATTTAAAGTGTGCATAACACAAGGAGACCAAAATATGTCTATACCTTTTCAATTTCTTTTCCAGCTGCCTTACAATTTGCTGCATTATCAGTCACCGTTTGAAGCACCTTCGAAGCACCAACTTCATCAATTGCCTTTAGCAAGAATTCTGCTATGGCTTAACTAGTTCTGTCCAAATTTGAAAAATCCTCAGCATACAAGAACATGGAACCACGACTATTGGAAGTCACAACTTTGATTAGTGCTTCATGATTTACATTCGTGTAGGGGTGTAAGTAATTTGCTGAAAAATCGAACACCGAACCAAACCAAATCAAATAAGTAATTTGATTTGACTATATTTAAAATTTGGTTTGGCTTGGACTGAATTTTAATTATAATTCGGTGTTCTGTTTGGATCCATCAAGGGTCCAACAAAACCAAAAAGCTGAAATGTTAAAGGCATGTTATATCTTCCGTTTGATTTATTTGAATTTTTGCCCTTATTTTTAGATTTTTATTAAATTTTTTTTACTATTTCAAATTAAAAAGCCTAAAATTATTAATATCTATTTAGGAGCTTTAGAAAGAATAAGTCTGAAACAATACATGCAAATTTGATTTTCGGTGCAACATATGCAAATTGGTGCAATTCGGTCTATTTAATTCAATTTGGATTGGCTTTTTAAAATTCAATTCGGTTCAATTTGGACTCTGAATATTATGATTTGGGTTTGGAATGAAATTATCACAACCGAATTTTATTCGACTTGATTTAGATTTGTAACGAATCCAAACAAAAAACCAAACTTTCACCCTTAAATTTGTCCTCCAATCTGATACAATGGACGCACCTTCAGTACTCCAAGTATCCATGATAGGAGCTAACTCTTTTTCTACCTCCCTCTTTACATCATCAGTTAAAGAGGTTCGTGTCGATCAAACGAAAGAGCCTTATAACCTTTTGAAGCATTGTTTATTGCTTTAACCATATTCTGAAAATCGGGATTTCTAAGCACATTATAAGCGATTCTATTTGCCGCAAGAGCACATACAATTGCAATGTCAACTTGGTGGCGCTCCATTGTAGCAAATGATTTTTCTAAGGGGTTGGTATCAAATACTAATTTGGTTTTGCTATTAGTCACTATTGATTTTGTTATTGTTGGTGATATGCCATTATTCTTAGCCTCCTCAATCTTCAACCTAAGGGTTTAAATGTCATTTCTCCTAATTCCAGTACAATAAGCAATATTTGATTTTTATCCCCGCTAATTGACCAAAAAATGCTGATGAATTCTTGAATATGAGTTGGTGTATATTTTCTTGCAATGGTTGCATTGCCTTTTTTTTTAGCCTCCGAGATTATTTCTGTAATTTGCCCCGCTTAAAAAAATTACCTCACAATGGAGTGGTTTACCGTCATTTTTGATTTGGGAAGAAAAAAATCATTGGAGGTTCTGACCATGTTTGAAGATAGTTAGTCTTGCGTATCACTCAGTAGAGAATATTCTTTGAAGACAGTAAGTACTTGGCAGAGAATATTCTTTGGATGAGGAAGCTGTTGTGCAGTGTACTCAATACTCCCCCTCAAGATTGGTGCAAGTATGAACACCAAGCTTGTCCAAGAGGAACTTCTGTTGATGAGTAGGAAGAACCTTGGTAAAGACATCAGCAAGCTGTTTGGTGGAGGGAATGAATGTAGGAGCAATGGAGTTGGATGCCACCTGGTCACGAATGAAATAACAATCTATATCAATGTGCTTAACCCTTTTATGATAGACTGGATTAGCAGCAATAGCAAGGGATCTCTATTATCACAAAAACGAGGAGTGGGTGTGTTGTAGTCCACACCTAGGTCCTTCAAAAGTTGTTTGACCCATATAACTTCACAAGTAGCCATAGCTAAGGCTTTAAACTCAACTTCAGCACTATTGCATCATTGTTTGACGTTTGGATTTCTAAGAAATAGGTAAGGGACCTAAAAGGATGCAGAAGCCTGTGGTAGACCTCCTAGTAGATGGACAACTCGCCCAATCACTGTCACAGTAGGCAGTAAGGGTAGCAGAAGAGGAATGAGCAAAGAGGACCCCTTGTGTGAGAGAGCCATTAAGATACCGCAAAACACGAAGTGCAGCTTGATAGTGAGCAGTGGTAGGCTGGTGTATAAATTTACTCAGACTATGAATAGTGAAGGAAAGGTCCGGTCTGGAGATGGTGAGATAGATGAGCTTCCCAATTAAGCGCTGATATAATTCAAGAGTAGGAAGAAGAGCATCAGAGGTAAGATGCAATTTGTGATGTGCAGCCATGGGTAGGCGCAACGGCTTACACTTGGACATACCATATTCATGCAATAGATCCACAATGTATTTATGTTGAGACAAAAAATAGCCTTGAGGAGTATGATCCACTTCTAAACCCAAAAAGTAGCGTATAGGACCCATGTCCTTCATGTGAAACTGAGAGTTGAGCATGTGCTTACCCTGTTGGATTTCAGCAGGATTGTCCCCAACAATTAAAGATCATCAACATATACAAGGATAATGGTAGTGGTGCTTGGAGTTCGTCTAATGAACAGGCTATAGTCAGTCTTGGACTGAACAAAGTGGCTGGCTAAAAGCGTTGAACTCAACTTGGAGAACCATTGTCCTGTTGCTTATTTAAGGCCATAGAGAGACTTAAGAAGTTTGCAAACCTTAATGGAAGAGGCAGGTAATGAAGGCTCCCCCTCAAAAGCAAGGGAAATGCGAGACCCTTTGTGTGTATATCATGCAGGAAGTTTCATGTAGACAGTCTCTTCAAGGTCCCCATGCAAAAATGCATTCTTTACATCCATTTGTTCAATAGCCCAATTTTTTAGAGCAGCAACGGCCAAAAGAGAGCGTATAGTAGTCATTTAAGAAACTAGGGCAAACGTTTGCTTATAGTCCTTACTATTTCTTTTATGGTTACCCAAAATCACAAGCCTAGCCCTATACTTATCAAGACTGCCATCAGCATTAAACTTGGTTTTGTAGAGCCATTTGCACCCAATTGTCTTCTTATTAGGGGTAGATCAATGACTTCCCATATATTATTTAACTCAAGGGAGTTGAGCTCTTCATTCATAGCAGCAACCCAATGAGGGTGAATAATGGCATGCTTGTAGTGTACTGGATTTTCGACATGAAGGATTTGTGTAAGAAAGCAGGAGTAGGAGGAAGAAACATAGGTTGAGTTGTGGGTTGAAGCTTTGTGGGAGGTAAGTGAGAGAGGTGAGTGATCATGACATAGTCATCATGCCAAGTAGGTTTCGTAGTAGGGCGGGTTGATTTTCTAAGAGGTGGATCAGGAGGTACACATGGGAAAGGGGAACCTGCAGGAGGCAAGGAGTCAACAGGGTTAGTTAAGGGTGATAATTCAGTAGATGAGGGAATAATAACTTAAGCAGGTGGTGTATGAGAGAATAATTTGTAAGGGAGAATATGTTCCGAGAATCGGACATCTCTACTCACAAAACATTGATGAGTGAGGAGATTGTATAGTCTGTAGCCATTCTGATTGGAAGGGAAACCTATGAACACACAAGGGACACCCCTTTGAAGAAATTTATCATGGTGGCAAAGAGGGTTGCTAGTAAATGCAAGGCACTCAAACACCCTAAGATGAGAGTATGAGGGTGAGGTTTGATGAAGGATCTCAAAAGGAGTCTGATGATTAAGGATAGGAACAAACAATCTATTTATTATATGAGCTGCAACTAGGACACAATCACTCCAAAAACAAATAGTTAAGTTAGCTTGGAACCTTAAGGCTCGAGCCAATTTCAAGCAAATTACGTTCAACACGTACATTTTGATGTAGACGGTGTAATATCACGTTTATTATAAAAATTTATTTCCAGAAATTATAAAAATTTTAAAAATACAAAATAAATTAAATGAAAACGGAAAATTGGTTTTTTTAGAAAAGCAAAAAAACTGAAAATTGGTTTCTTTCTTTCAGAAAACCGAAAGACGGTTACCTCCCATTGTCCCCATTAACTGATATTATAACCTCTTGCTCAGCCATATATATATACAAACTATACTCATATTTTAGACCTACCCTGAGATCCTCCTTCCACAAATTATTCAGAATAATTATACAATTATTCAAAGAAGAAAGAAGAAAAAAAAAAACAAAAAGAGATCTAAGGTAGGAATTCCACTATTTGTAAAGTGTTCATCCCTCTTTAAATCTGAAATTGGAGAAAAAAAAACAAAAATAGATTCTGACCTTTCCGGCGAGATGAAGGTCACTGGGATGCCGCCGGCGTGGGACGGCCGTCACCGGCGCTGCTGGCCGGCAGCCGCACCTTCTCTCTTCTTCCTTTCTCTTCCTTTCTCTCTCTTCTTTTTTCCCTCTCTCTCTCTCTTTCTTTTCTTCCTGGTTTCTTTCGTGGGTGATGTACCCAATATCCCAAATGATGAAATTTTTTTTTAACTTTACTTTTATAATATATATATATATATATATATATATATATATATATATATAATATATATATAATATATATATATATATATATATATATATATATATATATATATATATATATATATATATATATATATATATATATATATATATATATATATATATATATATATATATAGTGTGTGTGTGTATATTTATATAGGGTCAAGTTCTGTGAGAACCAAGCTATATGAGAGCCGTGAGAACCAATCGCCTTGATAAAAATGTGTTACTTTTTTATAGTAAATGTGTTACTTTTGAACAAAAAAATGTTACTTTTATTTTAAAAAAAAAACTGTTACTTTTTAGCATAAAAAGTGTTACTTTCAGAAAAAAAATATTTTTTTCAAAAAAATAAAGTAACACGTTTTTTTTCGAAAAGTAACACATTTTTATGTAAAAAGTAACACCTTTTTTTTATATATAGTTAATTATACATATATATATATATAATATAATTATATTATATTATATATATATATATATATATATATATATATATATATATATATATATATATATATATATATACATATATATATATATACATATATATATATATATATATATATATTATATATATATACATATATATATATATATATATATTATATATATATATATATATATAATATATGTATATATATACATATTAATATATATATATATATATATATATATAATATATACTATATATTATACATATTATATAATATATACATATATAATATATATATATATATATATATATATATATATATATATATATATATATATATATATATAGGGAGAAGTTCCAGTGACAACCAACTTTATATGAGAACCATAAGAACCATAATCTCAGCCGTTTGATTAGATTTAATGGCTGAGATTGACGCGGGTATCATAAGGGTATTCTTCGTAAATTTGTGTTTTATTTTAAAACCCACTTCTCACTTAATTTGAAAACCGTCTGTTTATCTGCATTTCATTTCACGCGGGTTCTCTTCATCTTCTCACTCAGTTTCATAAACCGTCTCTTGATCCTCCCATTTTCAGCCATTTTTGTTGCTCTTCATCTTCTCACTTCAGGTATTTCACTGTTTTCACGCGGATTTCACTGTTTTCAGCCATTTTTGTTGCTGATTTTAGGTTTTCATTTTTTACTGATTTTCACTGATTTCATCTTCTTCAAGGTGTGCTCAGATTTCATCTTCGAAATTTCTCGATTTTTTTACAATTGTTGCTGATTTTGTTTCACTCATTTCTTCTTCTTCAAGGCGTGCTCGGATTTCACTCGATTTTAGGTATTCATCTTTTGTTTCTGTTTCACTGATTTTTTTACTGATTTTTTTACTGATTTTTCGTAGTGATTTTTTACAATTGTTGTTGATTTCTAGATTTCATTTGCATTTCCTTTCATTTCATTTACAATTGTTGCTGATTTTTTACAATTGCATTGCATTTCATTTCCTTTGCATTTCTGGATTTTTTTACAATTGTTGCTGATTTTTTTTTCTGATTTTTTACTAATTTTTCGTAGTGATTTTTTTCTATGCTGCTAATCTTTTACTGATGATCATTTCATTGCATTTCATTTTTTTACTTGTTTCGTTTTCTGGATTTCACTTTTGTTACTGCATTACTGATTTCGTATTGCTACTACATTTTTTTTACTACATTACTAATTTCGTAGTGCTACTACATTTTTTGTTCTTTTGTTGCTGATTGCATGTCACTTGCATGTTAATGAATCATTTGTTCAATTGTGAGTAAACACTTTTTATGTTGTGAGTAACACTTTTTATTTTGTGACTTGTGAGTAACACTTTAAGGCATATGTTGTGAGTAACAAGTGTTAAACATGTTATACATAAATAACATGTTTAACGAAGTCAGTAACACTTTTTGTGTAGTGAGTAACACTTTTTATGTTGTTAGTAACAACTTTAAGGCATAAAGTCAGTTTTGAGTAACAACTTTTTATATTCATTGTTTTTTAAATGTATTTTAAATGTTGTCTTTGTTTTAGAAATATGGTTGTCACTCGCAACTCTTGCAAGGTGTATCAAAGGAAAGGAAAAAGCCTTTCCAAACCAAAAGGTCCTGATGAAATTATCAGTGACGTGCTAACGCAGGTGAATGCTGATAACATTGATCAAGGTAAGACTTATATTGCATCACATAACCCATTTTTAAATGTTAAGTAACTCTATATTCCATATATTTACACTAATCGTTTGTGTAGGTGAATGTTTAATCAACCAATGTCAAGAACCAACTTCTGAACAACCTGAACAAGAAGTGAGGGCGGTCAATATTGATCAGGGTAACACTTATATGGCGTAGAGTGACAACTGTTTAATGTTAAGTAACATTATAAATTTACATTAAGATTTTTATTAATCTGTTTTTCTTGTAGGTGCTTCTTTGATCAACCCAAGCCGAGAACCAACCCCTGTACATGAGCAACAAGTGAATGACAATATTGATCAAGGTACACTTGCTTTCATGTCGATTAAATTCTTATTGCAACAAGTAACATTATAAATATACAATATTAATCAAGTGAATGACAACAAGTAACATTTTAAATTTAATATAATTTTTTTTTAATCTGTTTTTTGTGTAGATGCACCTGCAACCACTTCTATCTTTCCTTCAAGCATTAAATAAGTTACTTTTATTTTCTATATGCATATAGTAACATATTTTTACTATGAAGTAACATATTTATTACCATAAAGTAACATATTTACAAATATAGTAACCTAATATGATATTTTTATCTATAATTGATCATAGTAAACAACAAAAAATTGTGATACGACGAGGGAAAAGAAAGACAAGCAACAAGGAAGTTGCATCCACTTCTATCATTCCTCCAAACATTACGTAAGTTACTTTTTATTTGCTTTCATGCGTTACACTTTTTTAGACATTGTATGTTTTCAGTAACACCTTTTATGTTGTCAGTAACACCTTTTATTTAGTCACTAACACCTTCTATGCAGTCAGTAAAACAAAGTCACTACATATAAATATATAATAAATTATCATTCCTCCAACCATTAAGTAACATGTTTTACAATTAAATAACATGTTTTATGTGGTGAGTAACACTTTTTTTACACAAAGTAACATGTTTTACCTTAAACATGTTTTATTTTCTATCTTTCTATATGTATATAGTAACATATTTTTACTATGAAGTAACATATTTACAAATATAGTAACCTAATATGATATTTTTATCTATAATTGATCATAGTAAACAACAACAAATTGTGATACAACGAGGGAAAGGAAAGACATTCAACAAGGAAGTTGCATCCACTTCTGCCATTCCTCCAAACATTACGTAAGTTACTTTTTATTTGCTTTCATGCCTTACACTTTTTTGACATTTTATATGAATATAGTTTACCATAAAATTATAAACAATAAAAATAAATAACACTTTTTGTAGTCAGTAACACCTTTTACCCAGTGAGAAACACCTTTTATATTGTCAGTAACACCTTTTATATTGTCAGTAACACTTTTTATGTAGTCAGTAACACCTTTTATGTAGTTAGTATCACTTTTTATACTAGAAGTAACATACATAAATTAATACATTTTGGAATTACTATCAAATTTCAGGGAAAGAGTTCAGTTCCATATGCTTTCATCTCCGTCATCAATTGTTTTATTGTGCGATAACTTGAATGACAAACAAAACTCAGAAGTGAAGGACATTGGATTTGGTGGGTTATTGCATTTGAATATCCGCAAATCCTATCATGGTATGGCCAAGTATTTCATGGACCAATATGACGTCACCACTTTTGTTTTTATTGTTAATGACAATTGTAAATTTACCGTCTCCCAATATGACATTTGTGACATATTTGGGTTGCCTTTGACGGATAATTACATAGTTGAATCATTGAAGTCCCGTGAAAACAATGCCAATGATCAATTGATTGAGGAATGGAAGGAAAAATTGGATTGTATTGGTCAAAAAGAGATACCTGCCGAAAAATTGTTTTCAAAAATGGTGGGAGTGTTAAAGGAGGGAGGGGATGATTTCAAGCGTTTCTTTGTAATGTATTGCATGATTACTTTCTTAGCACCTACATCTCATAAGACGGTGGATTACACTTTTGTCAAAGCCTTAGATGATGTTAATCAAATACGAAACCTTAATTGGAGGGGTTTAGTATTTGAAAGATTCAAAACTGGTTTAGAAAGGTGTCAAACTAGGAAACTAAAATACATCCCTTCATGCTTAACCATTTTAGAGCTTTGTTTTTTTCATCGTTTTGGTGTTATGGGGGATTTTGCGTCTTCAAGTTTGCCTTTGATACAACATTGGTCATACGAGTTGTTAAAAGAACGGGCCAAACGTGAACTCAAAGCACGATCCATTGGTTTGGGTGATTTTGATACACAAACCTACCCCGTTTCAAAAAAAAATGGTAAATCGCAATCAAGCCAAAACACAAAACGATGAACAATTTGGAGATATTGAGCTTGAAGAAAACGGGAAGTTTTTAAGGATACCTATTCCACATGGTTGTTTGGCGACCTCTGATAAAACAATCCGTGAAATGGCCGGCAATGATGTAAGTTTCTTTACTTATTGTTACTTTTTATGTAGTAACATGCTTAACAAAGTCAGTAACACTTTTTATGTAGTGAGTAACATGTTTAACAAAGTCAGTAACACTTTTTATGTAGTAACATGTTTAACAAAGTCAGAAACACTTTTTATGTAGTGAGTAACATGTTTAACAAAGTCAGTAACACTTTTTAGTTTTTATGTTGTGAGTAACACTTTTTATGTTACACTAACATGTTTAACAAAGTCAGTAACACTTTTTATGTTGTGAGTAACACTTTTTATGTTGTGAGTAACACTTTTTATGTTGAGAGTAACACTTTTTATGTAGTGAATAACATGTATAACAAACTCAGTAACACTTTTTATGTTGTGAGTAACACTTTTTATTCTGAGAGTAACACTTTTTATGTTATGCGTAACACTTTATATGTACTGAGTAACATGTTTAACAAAGTCAGTAACACTTTTTATGTAGTGAGTAACACTTTTATTTAAATTAATTTTTATTTGCGCTTGTTTAAGGAACTTATGGAGGAAGTGACAAAGATGAAGCGAAACATAGAAATTGTCACCCAACATCATATGGGTCGATTACTAAAGCTGAAGGCCAAAGCAAATACGAATGAAGATGTTGGCCAATCATCGAGCTCGCCAACACTGTCGCAATTTTATGCCGATCCAAATGTTTTAAAAGAAATTGATGACATCGTTGGTAGGATCAAAGAGGTTCGCAAAAGAGCTGCGGATATCGATCAACCTAGCTTTGATCTGGGCATTTCTGACGTTGATACAACACCTCCACCTCCACCTCCACCTCCACCTGCTCCAAAGCCAATCAGAGCTAAACGAGCAAGGAAATAGTGTTCTCCACCAGATATTGATCTGCATTTGTAAAAAACATACTACTAAAGTTTTGATGTACTTAAGAACTACTTTGTATGAACCATATTATCTTGAAGTACTTTTGATGTAATGAGTAACACTTTCTTTTTATGTATTAAGTCAGTAACTCTTTTCATGTATTGAGTAACACTTTTTATGCTGTGAGTAACAACTTTAAGGTATAAAGTAACACTTTTTTAAGTAGTGAGTAACATGTTTAACAAAGTCAGTAACTCTTTTTATGTAGTGAGTAACACATTTTATGTTGTGAGTAACACTTTTTATTTAATATGTTTAACTCTTTTATGTAATATGTTTAACAAAGTCAGTAACTCTTTTAAGTAGTGAGTAACACTCTTTATGTAGTGAGTAACGAAGTCAGCAACTCTTTTGATGTAGTAACTCTTTTTATTTACACTGTTTCATGAAGTGAGTAACACTTTTTATGTTGTGAGTAACACTTTTTATGTTGTGAGTAACAGCTTTAATGTAACATACGTTGTGAGTAACAGCTTTAAAGTAACATATGTTGTGAGTAACAACTTTAAGGCATAAAATGTTTAAACCTAAAGGCATAAAGTAACACTTTTTATGTAGTGAGTAAACACTTTTTACGTTGTGAGTACTGCTCTTTATGTAGTGAGTAACATGTTTAACGAAGTCAGCAACTCTTTTGATGTAGTGAGTAACATTTCTTATGTTGTGAGTAACACTTTTTATGTTGTGAGTAACACTTTAAGGCATATGTTGGGAGTAACAAGTGTTAAACATGTTTCTATATATAACTAACATATTTAACGAAGTCAGTAACACTTTTTATGTTGTGAGTAACAACTTTAAGACCTTTTTATATAGTGAGTAACACTTTTTATGTAGTGGGAAATACATTTTATGCAGTGAGTAACAGATTTTATCCAAAAAGTCAGCAACTCTTTTGATGTAGTAACTCTTTTTATTAACACTTTTTAATGAAGTGAGTAACATTTTTTATGTTGTGAGTAACACTCTTTATGTTGTGAGTAACACTTTAAGGCATATGTTGGGAGTAACAAGTGTTAAACATGTTTCTATATATAACTAACATGTTTAACGAAGTCATTAACACTTTTTATGTTGTGAGTAACAGCTTTAAGACCTTTTTATGTAGTGAGTAACACTTTTTATGTAGTGAGTAACACATTTTATGCAGTGAGTAACAGATTTTATCCAAAAAGTCAGCTACTCTTTTGATGTAGTAACTCTTTTTATTAACACTTTTTAATGAAGTGAGTAACATTTTTTATGTTGTGAGTAACACTTTTTATCTTGTGAGTAACACTCTTTATATTCTGAGTAACACTTTAAGGCATATGTTGGGAGTAACACTTTAAGGCATATGTTGGGAGTAACACTTTAAGGCATATGTTGGGAGTAACAAGTAACAATTAGTGAGTAACACTTTGTAATGAGTAACACTATGGAAACGAAGTCAGTAACATGTTTTATGCAGTGAGTAACAGATTGTAATCAAAAAGTAACAAAGTCATGAGATTATCTTTATGTATATTACAAAAACCAAAGCAACATGTAGTGAGTAACACTTTTTATGTAGTGAGTAACACATTTTATGCAGTGAGTAACAGATTTTATCCAAAAAGTCAGCAACTCTTTTGATGTAGTAACTCTTTTTATTAACACTTTTTAATGAAGCGAGTAACATTTTTTATGTTGTGAGTAACACTTTTTGTGTTGTGAGTAACACTCTTTATGTTGTGATTAACACTTAAGGCATATGTTGGGAGTAACACTTTAAGGCATATGTTGGGAGTAACAAGTAACAATTAGTGAGTAACACTTTGTAATGAGTAACACTATGGAAACGAAGTCAGTAACATGTTTTATGCAGTGAGTAACAGATTGTAATCAAAAAGTAACAAAGTCATGAGATTATCTTTATGTATATTACAAAAACCAAAGCAACATGTTTACAACCCAAAGTAACATGTTTACAGTTCAAAGTAACATGTTTTCAAAAAATTACAATGAATTGTTTCCTTAAAGTGAAGCTTTCCATCTACATCTCACAAAATAAAAAGCTTGCTGAAGCTTTTCCATCGGTACGTACTTGATGCATTTCCATCTACAACAGTAACATAAGATAATCTTCAAAAAAAAAGTAACAGAAGATTTTATATCTGTTATTACCAAAACCAAAGTAACATGTTTACAGCCCAAAGTAACATGTTTTCAACAAAATAAAAGCATAGTAACATGTGTTTTCTACCTATGATTGAATCAGCCCAAAGTAGCATTCTGCCATTTTTCCAATTACAATAACAGCTACCTGCACCTTAGGCATATATTAACACATTAACCAATTAACACAGTAACATAAGAGTAACACGAAGTAACAGATTTTAGACATTAAGTATCATATTTTACACTGAAATGTAATATATTTTAAACTTACGTACTTATTTTTTTGCTGGACATGTTCGACTATTGTGACCAGCAACTTTGCCACAAGTCTTGCATTGTCTTTGCTTTGTTACCCGGTGCGCCTCTTCATTTGCATCATCCTTTTCTTTCTCTTTCCTCTTGCCTTTATTTGTAGATTGTTTTGGGTTTTGAATTGTAATTGTTTTAGGAATTTCACAACCTACAAACTTTTCAAACTCTTGTCGTTTTGTCAAATCAATATCACTTTGCTTCTTGGCCAAAAGTTCTGCCGAATATATCTTCAATTTCGCCAAGAGATCATTTAAGTCATTCACATCATTTTCTGCCAAACCAATGCATCGATGTACTTCATTCCATACCTCCCCTAACATCTTTTTTGTTGGTTCCATTACATTACTTCCGCCTAATAATGTAAAATTGGCATTTTTTGAGCATCTTTTGACCACCTTTTTAATATGTATGGTTCAGACAGTTTTTTAACTCCTTTTGTATGCAAAACCCATAATGAATGCATACATAATATGCCTATTCTTTTAAACATCTTACAAGAGCACAAAACAATCAATGTTTGTCCATCATATACAACTTCATGTACTCTGTTAGTATTAAAATGTACCACACAAAACACATCTTTGCCATCTCTAACAAAATTCTTTTCCAAGCCACATTCATCACATGCGCTATGAATTTGTTCTTGAATGTCCTTAAAAATAAGATGTGTGTAGACATTGGAAGCATGTTTTTCTAAAGGCATACGAGTTTTCAAGGGAGGAGAAAATAGTTTGCATTTACTGTCAAGAGTCTCCATTTTATGACGTTGAGCATCCATTGCACTTTGAAACCTCATTTGGAGCTCAACCAAAGTAAGAAATTTGTTGACAAAGAAATTAAAAAAATTGTTTTCACTTTCAGACCTAGATGTGGTTCTAAACAAGCCTCCCATATAAATTTCTCTAAAGTATGCAGGCACCCACATTTTTCTAATTTCATACATACTTTTCAACCATTCATTATGCCTTAAATTAGCATGATCATAATCTAACATCATTTGTAACCATTGAGCTTCAAAGTCATGGGGTTCATTATCCCTATTATAAACAAGTCTGTTGATTCGTTTCAAAAACAGTTCATCATTACGTAACTCAATAGACACTTTGTCAGTTAGTTTCTTCATTATATGCCAACAACAAAACTTGTGAACAGACTTGTCAAATACTTTCGGAAGAACAATTTTTACAGCGGGATCTTGGTCAGTTATGATTGAATTTGGTTGGTTTCCCCCCCATTGCCCTCAAAAAAGTCTTAAACAGCCAAGTGTAAGACAACACATCTTCCTTGCTAATAAGACTGGCAACAAAGGTAACACATCTTTTATGATTATCAACCCCGGTGAAAGGAAAAAAAATTAAATTGTACTTATTAGTACCATAAGTAGCATCCACAGATATTGAATCTCCAAAAAGTGAATAATGTCTCCTACAAGTTCCGTCAGCCCAAAGAGCCCTTGAGAGGGATTTAGATTCATCAATTTCAAAATCAAAGAAAAAGCTAGGTGATGTTTCTTTTTTCCTAAAAAACAACTCAACAAACATTTGCCCATCAGCTTCATTTATGAATCCTTTCAAATCTCTATATAAATTTTTAAAATCATCAAGTGAAGCACCTACTTTCCAATAACTTCCAACTTGTTCTTTCCACATCCTAAATGAACTTGTTGGACCTTTATTCAAGTTTAAATTATTTAAGATGAACCTTTGATATCCACTATGCATATCGGATGCCCCCTTTAGATGTTGCCTAGAGATAGGTGATGCTAGAATGTGGCTATGATATTCAACAAACTTATAAACCCAATACTTCCCATTAGCAATTCTTTGAAAAACAATTTTAGCTTCACAATTTTCACGAGATACAAGTCTTGTCCTCACAGCATTTGAATTCTCACCCCTTTTCCCTTCTTTGCTACATACACAATATCTAGTTGTAATGACACCCTTATACTTTTTTCGGTTGATAACCTAACATCAAATCCACATGCCCTAGCATACTTTTTATAAAACTTTATCCCTTCATTTAATGTTTCAAACATCATATGTAATATCGGGATCAAATCTTTATCACAATGAGGAACTTATTGTTTTGATTCAATATTTAAACTAGGTGTACCCTGAAACATAACAACAGTAACATGTTTTTAACAATAATCAGCACATTTTCACTCTGAAGTAACACATTTTTAGCTTAAAATAACATTTGAAGATTGTTATTAAAAAAACTTACATATAAGTGTTCACTTAAAGAAAGTCTGACATTAGGTGTAGATGAAGAATTCAAAATTTCACACGGATGACTATTCTCTTCCAATGCAACCTTAACAATAAGTGACATTTTTAAATAGAGACCAACAAATATTTATTAAAAGTAGCACTATTTTATGAGTAAGTATTTCACTTAATATAGGCTGAATGAAGGTACCTCTGTTGAAGGGTCGACAGATGCAATTGTGATAGGGGAGTAATCTTCCAATGCAACCAATTTTTCTCTACCAAGGGATACAACCGTTTCAGGGATATTGGCATGAATCCCTAAAACTTTGATCACAAGCTCCTTGTTCAACCTTTTAGAAAAAGAAGAGTAAAAAATGTGTCCAAAATTAAGGCATAAAGTAACAGCTTTCAAGCATAAAGTAACAACTTTTAGGCAAAAAGTAACATAGTTTACAATAAAATTCACATTGTAAAATTATAAACAATTAACATTTTTCTATACATAAATTTGATACTTTATGTATATTACATTTCAGATTACACATTTTTATGTAGTGAGTAACACTTTTTGTGATATAAAGTAACAGATTTAAGGCATAAATAACATCAAACAAAACAACAACCAAGGGTTAATTACCATGATTGGTGTTGAAGTAGGTTCAACATTGCCATCTGGTTCACAAATTTCTTCTATTTCAACCTGATGAATAAAAAACACAAATAATTAAATCAATTAAAATTTTACATCAAAGACAAAATACCCCTAGCTTTGTGGAAAACTCCACTTTAGGTCTAATAATTTGTCAAACTTAACATTTCAAGATGAAGTAATGTCGATTACCAATCAAATGCTATTACAATTATATGAAATTATACTTACCATAACTAAAATGTAAGCTTTTTGGAGTGCCAATTGAAGGTGATAAGAAGCAGAGACAAAATCTCAAATTGCTGAGATTAAATGAAGCTTGAAGAACGAAAATGGTGTGAGAAGGAAGCTTGTAAATGTCGACTTATGCTTGTAAATTATACTTGATAATGGTGAAGCAGATACAATATCTCAAATGTCAGTTGTAAATGTCAATTGTAAGAAAATGGTGTGAGAAGAAAGAAGCTTGAAGGAAGCTTGACGAAAATGGTGAGAGAAGGAAGCTTGAAGGAAGATTAAATGAAGAAACAGTAAGAAGATTGAAAACAACGAAAATGGCGGTCCAAATGAAGAAACAGAGAAAGTGAAAAAGTGATTAAATGTAACTGGGTTCTTATGAGGCAAAATGACAAAAATACCCTTAATGAGGCAAAAAAACGCTATTCAATCTCAGCCATTGAATCTCATCTAACGGCTGAGATTATGGTTCTTATGGTTCTCATATAAGGTTGGTTCTCACTGAAACTTCCTCCTATATATATATATATATATATATATATATATATATATATATATATATATATATATATATATATATATATATATATATATATATATATATATATATATATATATATATATATATATATATATATATATTATGTTCTTTTTATTTTTTTTAAAATCTTTTTGAGTATTATTTAAACTCCTTTATCTTCCCCTTAAAAAGCTATTCTTCTGTCTTATAAAGTTTAAACTACCATTTTAAAATCGTTCTTTCAAATTAATTATATTTTAATTGAGAACGTTTTAAATTATTTATTTTGTTTGGGTTGATTTGGGGTATTGATCAAAGATATATTATTTTATCGTGTAGACAGCGGATTCGTAGATCGAGATTATTAGGAGCGTACGTTTATCTTGGATCGCGTAACAAGGTAATTCTCGATGTCCATCTATTTAGGATTATCCCGTTAGTGTTATATGCTAAGTGATATTAACTTGTTTAAATGTGTTGTGTGATTTTGTATAATATTATGTTTTATATATTTAATTCCCAAATTATCTTGAATATTATTTCTGTCAAACTTTGAATTTATAATTGTTATTTTGATAAAGTTGTATTATCATTTTAATAACAAAATTACACACGGTTTAAAATTGAAAGAAATCTATTTTATTATTTTATGGAAGTTATATTACTATTTTTAATAATGGTTTTAAAAGACAATTTGATTAGAAAGAGAAATACTCATGATATTAATTGTTGTTGTCAACAATTGATTAAAAAGGTGATTTGACAAATGAAGGTTCAAATGGATACTCTTGAGATATTTACTTGGAGAAATTGTGTTCATAAATAAAATAAATAATGTATGTTTGACTATATGGTTTTGTGCTCATGACTAACTATTAATAAATATTAAACCACGTCAAGTGTAACGATGGGAATGAAGCTCTTTTATTTGTTGTGATCCAAGTATAAGAGTGATGAACAGGTTGCCCTGTTTGGTTAGAATAGCTGCCGACAGGTTACTATTATTATCTCTGATACTTGATACGAAGTTTGGTCTTCCTTCTATTTGTTGTGATCCAAGTAGAAGGGGTGTGCACACTAGGGTTACCTGAGACTACTCTGCTGGCCTTGATGAATTATTTGGGGTGACGACCTCTTGATGAAGTAGGTATAGGGGTAAAGCCTCGGCCTACTGGCGTTCTCGTTCCCTCAAATTAAAATTGGATATACGTGTTGTCATCATTAAATATCAAATTAATTAATTGGCTTATGTGTTATTATATTTATATTCGTAAAATCGATTTTTAACTCAACTTTATATTACTTTAATCTCTACAACTATTTTCAACTCAATTATAGTTTGTTTTCTTAAATCATTTCAAACTAAACTGTTTTACGGGATGGAGTTAGAATTACTCAGTTTTCCTGATTTTTAGGAGTTTTCCCTTGTTTCTCTTGTATTCTTTTTGCAGGTTGTTGATCACGTGGGCATTGTGGAAATGTTTGCAGATCATAAGTTTTCCTGATTTCAAACATGTCTACAAACATTTTTTGCTCAATTTGTTGTGTATGAAGGGCAGTTAAGAATGATCTTATTTCATCAGTGATATTGATTATCAGAGGCAGGGTGTTGAAGCTTTCCAATTCTTCCCATAAGGCCTTGATTTCAATGTAGTATTCAAACAATCGTCGTTCAGCTTTCTTAGTGGCATATACTTCTCTATTCAACTTGTATTATTTTCTTGCTCCATTGACTACTGAAAAGCGTTTCTCCAACTGATTCCATATAGCATAGGCACTATCAAGAAACTTAACAGATTTCTTTATGGATTCTGTCAGGCTATTCAAAATCCATGATATAATCATGCTATTATAGGTTTCCCAAGCTTCTTGTTTCACACTATTATCTGCATCTCGTTTGATGGTACCATTTACAAACCCTAACTTCCTTTTGGATGACAGCCCAATTTCAAAGGATCGTCTCCAGCTCCTATAATTACTAGCACCAAGTAATTTTCCAACTACAATCGAGTTGCTCCCATCTGATGGATGCAGATTTAAAGGGCTGTTTGGATCAATGATATATGATGATGTTGACATTTTTGTAGGAAATCAAAGGGTTGAAAAAGGAAAATGTACTGGTGTGAGTGAGCAATACACTGCTTTGATACCATGAAGACAGTTAGTCTTGCGTATCATTCAGCACACATTACAGTACAAGAACAATAATGCAGCTCATGAAAACGATAGTGTATTCGTGTGTATTTCATATATTTCTATGTAGTTAAAGTACTCATCATACATCATTTATATAGGTTGCAATAAGGTACTACTACATTCTAGAGTGGGTGCAAAAAAACAAACTAAGACAACTGTCACAAGAGCATAGGTGTAGCTGATTTGTTGTTGTAACAAACTTGGCAGAAAAAATTTAGAGCACTAATATTAAATTATGTTGTATATGTTAAGTCTTTAAAAATATAAAGTTATTAGAAAAAAAATAATAACTTTTAAAAATAAAACCTTTTGAAAAAGTAGAACCTAGCTAGTTTAATGATAATGATGAAGAAACGTTTAAATTTCTTGTCTTTGAAACTAAAAAGACTACAAAATGTTAATGACAATAAACATTCTAAAATAGCCTAAATTAGGTTAGAGTATTAGACATGTACATGCCACCTCTTGTATACGAATTTCAAAACCAGACAAGTGTTATGTACTTGCATGTACTACCAAATTTTATAATTTAATGAAATTGTAATATATGATTGATTAGAGCTGTTTAAAAGTGACTCGATCAGAAAATTAAAATCGAAAATGTGTACCTTTTTAGGTTTATCGAACCGACAGCACCCGAATCGAAGTTGTACCTGAAAATATGAACCCGAGCTGTACCCGATTTTTTATAACCAACACATAACCATTAACCGAGATTGCCCGAACCTAATAATTAATGACTGACCCGAGTCATATCCAACCTGAATCAAGCTCGAAACCGAACTCAATCCGACTTAACCCGAACGAATTTTAGATCGAACTGATGTAAACCTGAATCAAATGATAGACTCATATTCAATCATCTATTAGTTAATTTAATAAAGTGTTAGATACTTCAATCCATTGAATTTTATAAATATATGGTTTCATATATTAAGAGTTAATAATCAATGGTCAATGTTTATTTAGCTACTTTTAATCAAATTAGCTTTAAAAAATAGATAATACTTTATAATTTAATTTCCGTTCAAACAAGTAAAAGTAACAAAGTAATAATGATCACTAATTGATTTGCATTTTTTAACTATTTTGGTTTAAATAAAGAGAATTTTGTCATCAATTGAAAAATGACTAACAACTTAATTTGATATTGAATCGACCGATAGTAATTAGTAATACGTAGCCGAATTTAGTTAACAAAAACCGGAACCTGATTTCTACCTGGCAAAAACAAACCAATATTAGTCGATGAATACTTGAGACCGATTGACACTCGACACGAACTTCAACCAACAACGAAACCATGCTAACGCAATAGCTTGAATAACTGATCTTCAACCAAACTGTGACTAACTGACCCGACTCGAGTGTGACTCGGTGTAAAACGCAACCGAAAAATAACCGACCCGAAATAAAACCGAACCGAATGACACCTGTCCGAAATCGACCCGATCACTCGAATTAACACCTCTATGATCGATTATAAAATCGTCTAAATTGATCCAAATGATTATATGATCGATTTGTAAAAGTTTATAATCGTATGCTAAAAATTAACCTTAGATTTTTATTAGAGTATAAAAAATCGTAATTGATCTAATGTATTCTATGATTGATTTGTAAAAGTTATGATTGTGTGTTACAAATTAACCCCAGATATATTCGAGTATGTAAAATCGTATAATTTGATAAAATGTATTATATGATTGAATTGAAAAGGTTATGATCATATGTTAAAAATTAACCCAACATAGTTATTAGAGTATATAAAATCTTATAATTTGATCCAATGTATTATATTATGAATTTGAATAGTTATGATCGTGTGTTACAAATTAACCCTAGATATTCGAGTCTGTAAAATCGTATAAGTTGATTAAATGTATTATATGATCGATTTGAAAATGTTATGATCATATGTTAAAAATTAACCCAATCGTTATTAGAGTATATAAAATCGTATAATTTGATCCAATGTATTATATGATGGATTTGAATAGTTATGATCGTGTGTCACAAATTAACTCTTGTTTTTGTAATGAAGGGAGGTGTAAAAGACACTTAAAATACTTGGAAATAATCGAAGACGATTGTTGATATGCTTGATCCTTCCAATGATGAGACCTCAAATCCTGCAATACAACGTTAGCCTTGCCCGGGGGTGGTTTCCTGAAAAACCCCTCCGATGCTCAAGTCAGATCGGGAAACCGAATATGATGAATATATAATAATTAATGAAAACAAGATAACGGATTGTAGAATGAGTTTAGATCAATTAAATGATATTTGGTTACATATCGATCATAAGTAGGAGGGCGGTGTATTTTTATGGAGTAACAGTAGCAAGATGAAAACTTAGTTCTCTTCAAATGATGTATGTAACATCTATATATATTACTAAGGAGGGAGTTATTTCTCCGAGAATGGAGGTTATCTTAGATGATAGTGGGAGGCTATAGTCGGTTAGTAGTGGGTAGTTATTTTGGGAAGTTATTAGACTAAGGTGGGCAGTTTATGATTTGACTAAATAAATTACGGGTTTATAATTGACCCCGTAACATTAGCCCCCATATGAAGAGTGATAGAGGAGGGAATTTAATGTAGCGAGGGCATCAGTCTTTATGCCGAAAACAAACATACATGTGATGCGAACCAATTAAATGCTCGGAAAAACCTTGCAATTAGGTTCGAATAAAATAAACTTTAAATTCTTGTCTCGATGAGTTATACTTGGTTGAAGCCCTATGAATAATAAATATGTTTGGCATTTGGGCCACTTTTGATGATTCGACCTTAGAGCCTGATTTGATGATTCGGCCTTTAAGTCTGATATGATAATTTGGCATTTGAGCCTGATATGATGATTCGGCATTTGAACCTGATATGATGATATGGCCTAGCAGTCAATCACCTGGGACTTTGATAAGGATTCATACTGGATGATTCCTTCGAAAGCATTAATGAATATTCGGATCAAACATAAGTCCGCATTTAAGGAATATTTAGATCGGACATAAGTCCGCATTGCATAGTCGTCAGTCACCCGGGACTTAGATAAGGAATCATACTATGTAAGTTCTTCGAAGATGAATATTCTGATCGGACATAGGTCCACTTTGATGAATATTTGGATCGGACATAGGTCCGCATTGATGAATATGGATTGGACATAAGTCCGCATTGCCCAGTCGTCAATCACCCGGGACTTAGATAAGGTTTCAACCTAGGTGAATCCTTCGAAAATATTGATGAATATTGATCAGACATAGGTTCGCTTGATTAATAAGTGATCGAGTTATCAACCTACGTGATACTCGCTATGAATACTTTGACAAATAACGCCCAAAATCACTCTTTTGGGGCTAAATAAGAATCCTAGTAATCAAACTAGGTGACACTCGCAAGGATCCCACTTTCAAATAAGGTGAAAGTTTGATAATTAAGATGAATACTAAGAAAATATCGCCCAAAATCAATCCTTTTGGGACTTAAATAATAATCACTTTCAAACTAAGTGAAAGCTTAGATGATTTGATAATATGACAAATAAAGTCCACGTTTCAAGATTTCAATAATAATAATGACTTTCATACTAGGTGAAAGCTCGGATGACTTCATAATAAGAATAATAACGTCCATGTTTTGGGACTTGAATAATAACATGGATTTCAAACTAAGTAAAAGCTCGGATAACCTTAACATTCGTCGTTGAAAACCACATATAAGTAAGACCCAATATAATAAAAGTAATAATAATGAAGTATTGAATTCCCACGTAGATATAATAAACGATTCGTTTAATATATGCCAATATCATAGCTCATCACGTTTAACGTTGACCCATGAATACAATAAATACGAAACACCCAATATACGTTGATGAATAAAAACAAGAATAGCCTTATGATGATCATTAGATTGATACAATATATTCTTCACTTGGCAATACTAGTCAAACATTTGCATCCTTTATGTAGCATTTTATTAGAAGGCTATAATGATGATTTTGCTCCATGTATCAAGTCATCTAAGATTGTTCTTTCACAGGTGGATGGTTTGAACCATTGTCAGATCATACCCGGATCCAACCAATACAATCATCATTGTAGGTTGTTTTCCGGGGATCCGATGTAGAGAGTTTGAACCACTGTCAGATCGTACCCAGATCCAGCCAATACAGTTGTCACTGTAGGTGTTTTCTGGGGATCCGATTTAGATAGTTTGAACCACTATCAGATCATTCATGGTTCCAGCAAATACATTGAATTGGGCAACTTGTAGACTAATATTTTTAGACCGACACCACTTCGTTGAAACTAGTTTGGAAACGTTCTACGGGTCATCTAATCCATTAGAGAGTGCATCAAATCGAACTTCAACATTGAGACTGAATTTATTAGTCTGTTGAATTTGGTTTAGAAACGTTCTACGGATCTAATAACTCTGTAGAAGTTGCATCAAACCGACCTTAAATATATACTGAATGAAAGTAATAAGATCCGACTTTTATATCCACGAATAATGGAAAATACTTGAAATAATGATTGTAATTTTCATTTCTTTATACGAGGGCCAATAGCAATAATGATAATAAATACCAACAAGATCATTGCAGGATAACCCCATCTAATTACAACATAGTAGAGTATTATTGAATATATCCATTTAGATCACAATTTGATTTCTTTCAAGGTATTAATTCACGTCGGTTACTTTGATAATGATAAAAAATGATGATTAATAATAAGGATTATTTTCTATTTTTTAGTTTCATGAATATGAATCACCAATATATGATGTAATAAAGATGAAAATACCAGTTCATCACCAAGAGCACATTCACTAGCTTGAGTATGACGAAAGTTCTGAGAAACTGATCTTTGTTTCTTCAAAACAATGTTGGAAATTAGCACTTTGAGAGTGAGATTATGACCTAGAACCAGGTTTTAGTACCTTAGCGAAAGTGGGTTTCCTTAATAGCGGTCTAGATAAATAAACATTTCCTTGTAGTGAAGATTTGGTTTCCTTTGATCGATGATAACTGAAGCAAATTCTCAAAATTCTAACTTCCATATATCAAAAATACCAAAGCATGACGCAAAATCCATCTCATTTTCTCTACAGAGTACATATGCTCTTTGAAAACGAGTCTTGCGGTTTGTATACGCCACGTCAATTTTTCCGACGCAAAAGTTCTAATCTATTTTTATTTTTTATTTTTTGAAAATTTTGGATTTGCAATTAGGGCAGAGACACTGGACTTTTATGTTTGTGATCCCCACAAACGGTGTCAAACTATTTCATTAATGAAACGAGGATGAAGTGCAAGACACTTAAAATACCTGGAGATAGGTGTAATCGGGGACGATTGTTAATATGTTTGATCCTTCCGATGATGAGACCTCAGATCCTGCAATACAATGTTAGCCTTCCCTGGGGGTGGTTTCCCGGAAAACTCCTCTGACGCTCAAGTCAGATCAGGAAACCGAAAGTGATGAATATATGATAATTAATGAAAACAAGATAACGAATTGTAGGATGAGGTCAGATCAATTAAAGAATATTTGGTTACATATCGATCGTAAGTAGGAAGACACTGTTTTTTATGGAGTAACGGTAGTAAGATGAAAACTTCGTTCTCTTCAAATGATGTTTGTTATTTATAATACTAAGGACGGAGTTATTTCTGGGAGAATGGAGTTATGTTAGATGATAGTGGGAGGCTATAGTCGGTTAGTAGTGGGTAGTTATTTTGGGAAGTTATTAGACTAAGGTGAGCGGTTTTTGATTTGACTAAATAAGTTACGGGTTTATAATTGACCCCGTAACAACTCTAAATAGTAATTGTAAAATCGTACTCCCTTCGAACCAATTTAGTTGTCTCATTTGCTTTTTCACACTATTCATCAATCTGGTTTATTTTGTATTTTATACTTAATCCACAAGTTAAAACATAGTCATGTGAGATCTCTTTTGATTCATCTCAATGCGAGGATTATTCTTATCAACTTTTCATAATTTTTATTTAAGCATAATTAGAGATATTAATAGTCAAAATATTACCTCGACAAGTGTGCCTAAGCAAATGGGACAACTAAATTGGTTCGCAGAGAGTATAATTATTTGTTGATATTTTATATCCTTTGTAATTGTAAACACTATTTTAAAATAAAATTATTATAAAATAAAGTTTGATTATTAATTAATAATAATATGGTGGGATGTTTGGTATATGAGAATTTAGGATTGGATTCCCAAATATCATAAAGTACCAAGTATGGATAGTGGCATTGGTATTAAAGTTAGGGATTGGAATCGGAATTGTGCCTTAAATTCTCATGGTTTTAATACCTAAGGGGGGCAAATATTAGGGGATGAAAATTGGGTTTTGTTTGCAAAAGATATTTATATCCTTATTTATAAAAAAAACTCACAAGCTTTTTATTTTTAAAGGGGAAAAAATGTCGATTCGCATTTTATTTTTAATACATATTTATAGTTTCTAACTTAGTCCCTTTAACATACCAAGCTAGGGATTTGAAGTATATTATATAAATTTCCAACAATAAAATCCCATTTTTCAATCCTACAATTTTATCCTCAAATTTTCATTCTTATATACCAAACGCCCTTTAAATGTATTAGAACTAAATTAAACTGAAGAAGGAAATTATCATTGAAAAATAAAAAGTACTATTTAGATTGTTTTTTGGTTAAAAAATTAAAGAAAGGATATTATATTAGTAATTGTACAAAAGTACAACATTAAACTATTATACACACCACTAGAAATTATCACTTGTGCCACAGTTAGAGACTACTATGACACTAGTGATCTTGGGTAGATTATTGCCACGAGCCCACGAGAAAATTATGGTTGTCATAAACTCTTTTTTTGCCACGATAGATTTCATGGCTAATTTTTTTTTTCCGCCATATGCATTTACCCGTGGTTAATCATTTATACATATAATGAATCATTGTAAGTTATATTTGTCATGCACAACACGTGGCTACAGATCATTTATACAATTAGACTCGTAAACAAGGATATTCAAATAGTAATATGGACTTAATGTTAACAATCAGTAACAATCCTTTCAGTCAAACGCCTTGGGTGGGATTTGAACCTAAGACCTTCAGGTTGGTATACCAACACTCTAATAACTAGACCATCAGTTATTTAGTAATAATCTAAGTAATGTTAGAATACTTATAGCATAACACTCTTACCACTTAGTGTATTATTATTATTATTATTATTATTATTATTATTATTATTGTTATTATTATTATTATTATTATTATTATTATTATTATTATTATTATTATTATTATTATTATTATTATTATTATCATTTGTAGAAACACTTAGAGATGGACAAATGCAACAAGAGGAGGGGTGAATTGTGTATCGCAAATGTTTTTGTGGAATATACTATGGAAATAAAACTTAAAGTTAAAACGAAAAAGATAAAGGAGACAACGATTTCAAATCTTACTATGTTTAAAGTTTGAAATGCCGAGGGGTCGTAGAAAACTTCTTGGCCTAAAAGAAGGAAAAATCACGACCCCCCGGGATTTCAAAACTCTTTTACTATGATTTGGGCAATCAATTACAATTACATAAAACAATTCTTAATACTAGGCCTATTTCTTTTTCTCTTCTCTTCTCCTTCTCTTTCTCTTCCTCTTTCTCTTTTTCACGCTTCACTAGAATCTTTGTCTTCTCCCCTATACTTCCCTAAGTTTAGCTACAACAAAACACACAACATACCCTTTACAAGGCCATAATTCTAAAGAAGATAAAAATTTAAAAGTTGAATAAGAAAAATATTCTAAGTTAATTGGCAAATGAAAGAGCAAAATATTTTTCTTAAGTATTTTCACTCGTATGAACCCCCCTGGACACACACAAAAACCGGTTGAAAAGTCCACCTTTTCTATAGGGCTTAACCGTAGGTTTTTACGGTTATGCAAACCCTAACTCCGCATTCTCTCCTTGATCCTTAAATCTAGGAGAGTGGATTACATGCTAGGTTGTTTAGAAAAGGTAGACGATTATAATTTCCTAAAAATAGTCATTTAGGTTTGTTTTAATTAAAGCCCTAATTAAGTTCCTATCATTGTGGAGAGAATTAAGGAACCTTATTCTCAACTCTTTAGAGTATTCTTACAGTTAATTAAGTGATTAATTTGTCAATTAACTCTAAATAAATTATGCAACCTTCCTTAATTTCTCATCTTTACATCAGCTAAGAAATATAGAAAAAATTCTAATTTATTTTTCAGCTGGCATATTCTCCTGAGTTTAGTTGTAGGAACACTACACTGTCTACATCAGCAATTTTCATCAGACCATCAAACTTGGGAAAAGTAGACCTCCTATCTACATTTGACATCCTAATTGATCTTCTAAATCTAACTTCTTGATTAACTTTGACACTTACACTTTCATTGACCAAGTCTTAGGTTCCATCAACGACTTTAACAAAATTGAATATTGACCTACAAAATAATCTTTAAAACACAATTTGTTTATTAACAAGTGAAGTCATTATCAAAACCTAAGAGAGCCAACAAATTCTCCCTTTTTGATGATGACAAACTCATAAACAAACTTAATAATAAATAGTGTAAAACGAAAGTAATAGAGCATGGTAGAGATTAAAACAATTCTATATGAAACTTAGCAAATTAACTCGTTACAATATAATTTACCATGCTTCCATCATAAAACAATTTACTCAAAATTATAATATTTAAAAACACAATATCAAAGCTTAAGTCATAGTAATCATGTTTTTAAATAATTTCCAAAAATAATTAACATAAACTACTAAGAATGCATAAATCAAAAATCAATTACTGTGTGTTCAACTTAGGCGCTAAACTGGGAACAGTTAGGAGCGATCAAGTGATCGGGACTTTACGTCCTTCAAAATGTAATACCGCAAGTGCACGGCGTAGCTTAGTACGACGGCAAGTACGGGTCGAATGCACAGGGAGTGGGGGTTATGTTAATGGCTTCTCAATCGATTAGCGAGCTCAAAAGCGGATAAAATGGTGTTTGGAGGTAGAACTAAATAAAGCAAGTAATTAAAAAGAACGGAATGAAAAGCGAAATATAAAAGTAATCAAGAACACAATGAACTAAGGCAAAGACAAAGCAATTAATTAGCTAAATAGGCATAGGTTAGGCTTTCTCACTATGGTAGTCTTTACTAACTTCAACCTAAGGTCATGGTTATGGGTTGTTATGAGGAAGAATGTATCTTAAATACTAATGTTCTCTCTCAAGCAACATCAGCTTCCTAAAACATACTTAACCACCTATTCTCATGGAGCTAAGCATAGATTAAGACATGGAGCACACATTCATTATTTCCAATCAAAACATCTACCTATTCTCATGGAGATGATTCAACTTTTAAGCATACATTATCGTTAAAAATCGACTCTCGCCCTCAATTCAACGACACTAAACAAGATAGCAAAATCTATGTTAAACCATAAACAACACAACCATAGCCAAAGGTAAAGATAGCAATTCAAACTATATACATGGTGATCATGCCTAACCTAAGCCAAAAAAACTACTCACACATATTGAAATTATAGATTGCAATTAAGCCAAGAATCATTAAGAATTGAATTGAACTAGAGTACCTTAACAAGATGCAATTTGAAGAGCAATCAAACATAAATATATGAAAATAAAGGCAAACAATAACTAAGCAACATGAATTGAATCCAATGTAAATAAAGATAGAGATTACTCTTTGATGAACAAGATGAATGGATGATTCAAAGTAATTCCTTCCAAAAGCTTCAATACAATGCACCAATGGTTGAAGAAATCCAAATTGCAAAATGTTACAATAAGGAATGAAACTAAGATTGAAAATGAAATTGCAAAAGTGTTTGAATTGAAAATGAAATTATACTAAACACTAACTCTCTATTGAAATGAAAGCTAAGCAATTGAAGAATACATAAACATTACTCTAAATGATGGGTGAAAACTAGGATGCAAATTGAGATGAAAGCTGAGATACCCAATTCCTTCTTCCTCTTCTCTATTTATAGACTTCAAGGCATGTGGGGGTGGTAGTTTCATGATTGCTCCACCACCCCTAAGGTGTAGAAGGGAGGTGCCACCCCTAAAGATAGGGTAGGGTGGCAAGGGAGGCTTGGCAGCAGAGATAAGAAGCAAATGAATTTAATTGGACCCAATTGCTTTTAAAAAGAATCGCGAAAAGCTGCTGCCGCCCATCTCGCTCGACCCGAGCAAGCCCGCTCGACCTGGGCGAGCGACCATCAGGTATCTTGACAGAAACATCAGAATGTTGCCAGAAACATCAGAATGTTGCCAGAAGGTGAAAATTGCCCCGCTCGACCCGAGCCATCTCGCTCGACCTGGTTGAGCGGATCCCCTATTCCTTAGGCTTAGATTCTGCAACTGATCAGAAGCTATTGGAAGTTAAAGAACACTTCGCTCGACCGAGCCATTATGCTCGACCAGGTCGAGCGGCCTTCAGGATGGCTTTAATCAGCTTCTGATCTCAAGTGTAGTTTCAAGGATGCTCGAACCACCTTGGCTCGACCTAGATTTGGTCGAGTGGCTTTCAAATGGCCTATTTTGGCCCTCGTTTCGACTCATCTTCTTGACTTGGCTTATCATGCCTTGCTTCCTTAAGTTTTCGGAGTTGAATGAGCAGCGTATGCATCAAAAGTGCTTGAATTTTACCTGAAATTCAACAAAACAACAAAACACCAAACCAAGCGTAAAATCTTATATAAAACAAGCATCGCTGCATCAAATCTCAACATAATTCATTTAAACAATGGAGATAAAGTATGAATAAAATGTAGCTAACAAATTCCCCCAAGCCAATCCCTTGCTTGTCCTCAAGCAAGTGCTCTACCAAAACTAAAAAGGCAATAAAAATTACAAATGCACAAAATGGATCTTAGGAAAGCCGTAAACATGAAGACATAGGCCACGAAAAATTAAAATATGTATGGCAGACTAGCAAACTATGATTATTAATTCTAAAAGCTTGAAATACGCACCTGATTCCACAAATCATCCTCAAAACAAGTCATCGAGCGAGAATCTCACCAAACTGAGTCTAGGACTCCTAATACCGATCACAATGAGTATAAGTGGACCTCACTTTTGGGTATGTAAGCCAAGATGAACAACCACACTCAAGTGTTTAAAGTTACGCTCATTCCCTCATCCTATGGCTCAATGTGATGTGAGCTTCTAAATGGAGATGTGTCAAAGTTTCGCACCTCGGTACTTGGGGTCTCAAAGGCTAAGATTTCACTAGAAGCAGGTGGATCAACCAAAAAGAGGTGAATTGGTAAAGGTTAGAATATGAAAATGTAGAAATGGTAATGTAACCGCCCCGAATTATGAAGGCAAAGACTAATTGGAATTTAGTATTAATCAAGCGGAAGCTTGCTTTTGCCAACACAATAAAGGGGATTACTTAAAGGATAAACCAATGTCCAAGTAGAATACTTGAACCACAACCAAAGCAATATAACGGAAGTCTTAATTGTCTAAAATAAAGGAAAATTACAACCATATCGAAATAAGTCCAAAGTTCAAATTACATCCTTAAAATAGTCCAAACCTAAACAACCAAACTAATAGTCTCTCAAATACAATAAAGAGATCTAACAAAAGGGGAGTCATACTCCAACTCAGGTTCATCTTCCGCTCGCATATCCATTCTTCGTCGAGGTGCCATAGGGGTTTACTCTAAAAACAAAACCATTGGAAAAACATACAAAGCATAGTATCAGCAAAAAGGCTGAGTATAAACACACTAGTGTCCGTCAAACAAGTTATCAAAACCTTTTGATTTGAGTAAATTCATTTTGAAAGATGCTTTTTCATTTGATAAATCATATTATCATTCAAACCCAGTTCAATGGTTTTATAGTAATTTCAAATTCTCAAATTTCATCATAAATCTTAAGATCTCAATGGATCCAATCAATTTCAAACTCATATCATAAGTTTGCATGGGTACTCTGTGAGTCATCCTGTGACTCGTTTGGTAGTCGGTCTACCGTCCGCGACATGTCCGGCAAGTGTAACACAATGGTATTGTGAACAATAAGCGCTCAGCATTGGTGAGCCGTTTAATCATGCACACAACATTTGTTGTGGCATATGTACCCGCCATTTAGGCTAAAACATTTTTTTTTTGTATATAATATATACCTTGAAATTTCAATAGCATTTGAAAAGTCAAAAATATTAACTTTTTCCTTAAAATAAACATCTTTTATTTGCAACATAGCAAAACATACTTTCTTTACAATATAGCAAAATCAAATCATAATATTTCCCACATGGGTAAAACATGCTTAGCATAATCATATCATCAAACATAACCTTTGTATTATATTGGGGCATCACTAGCATGTGCGGAAATGCATCGCTACAAAAAGTGATTAAAAATTCAAGACGATTTTTCAAGGAAACCACTAAAATGTTTAGTTTCAATCAAAGAGTTTTGAAATTAATTCAAAATAACTATGATATAGTTCATAAGTCTTTAAAATCATTATGACAAAAGATTTCATAAAACACTATTTCCTTAAATACGAAATAGTTTTGCCGATAATAAAATCGATAATTGATTTACAAAATACATATTAATTCTCCAACAAGGCCCAAATTAATCAAGTCATTATAATAACTTAATTAAAATGAATTTAAGGTTGTCCCATCAGATTATAATTGGTTTACAAATTTATAATGATTTTACGATTATTTCGACAATTTAGGTATTTATCGTTATTTAAATGATGTTTTAAATCCATAAAATTTATAAACCATCTAAGTGAAACTTATTTATACTATGAGACAGTAGGTTACTAATAAAATTATAAATTTTTGATATGGGTCTATTTTTACTCAAATTTAATTAACAATATTACGCCTTTAAATAATTAAACAATATTTATGAATTTGATAAATTAGTAAATAATTAATTATTAGTTTAATAAATTTTACCAAAGTTCCAGAAGTTATATAATATTATTATTAGCTCATTTAAACTTATAAATGTCATGTATGATATTTTATCTTTTTCCAAACCAAAATTTTTTAACCTATGGTCACGAAAATCTATATAAGTTTTTTGACATATATATACTGTTTATATAAGTGTCTCATAAAATTTTCAAGACCAAAAGACGTCATTTAGTATTTATTTTACTAACCGAGTAAAACTTATTAAGCTCCTCAAACGTCAACAAAATCTTCTCAAAATTTTACCAAATTTAGTTACTGTCCATATGAGTATGTGATAAAAATTTCAAGTCCATATGTCTTCATTTAGTAATTATTTTATATTTTACTATTTAATAATTTCCGATAAACAATTTAACGATTACTCAAAAATCATGAAAAATTCCAAATTAAATATATTCTGGCCAAATCTTGTTGGAGACATTATAATATGATTTTATTAATTATTTTTGATGATCAAGAGTTTATGAGAATACCATATTTCATAATAAGAGTAAGTTTCAAGAGATTATTTTAACATATAGCTACTGGAAATTACTCTTAAAATGCATTTCAAATATTTTATAAGTCCATAAAACCATTTCCATCACAATTACTTTCACAAAGTAGTGTAAATCATGCCTTTAAACATACAACAATTCTTAAAATCAACATGCATGATGCCCACAATAATAATACATGTAATAAATCTTTGCATACTCAAAATTATCATTTTGATATCATTTTTCAAGGTTTAAGAACTTCTCTTTGGGAATTTTATTTTATTTTATTTTTAAAAAAATAAGTTTATACAAAACTTTCCCAACTTGTTCTTAAACCCTTTAAAAATCACCCCATGTGACATACCTCGACTCCAAGCCTATATAAGTATTTCGTAAGCTCCTACGTAAGCTCCGATGCGTTCTTAGAAGTGGTTCCAACTTCGGGTCCTTGCCCTTCAAGCCTCAACTCCAACTCTTCAACTAAACATATTGCATTCATCCAAAAAAATCAATAATAATTTTGGATTTCTAACATGCACTTAACTTTCCTTAGTTGGAGTTGTTAAACTAATACTTGTGATGATTTTAACATATTTGGAGTATACTTATTATGTTGAGCAACATACTTTATCAAGTCTCATAATTTTACTTAAATTTTTAAAGTAAGAAAATATATAAGTTTGTGAAAAGAACATTTTCTTTTCTTTTACTTTCTATTATAATCGATTTTTTTTTTTTATTTTTATAGAGGTTTTATAAGTGATAATTTTCTTAGTTTTAGATACAAAAATATCCATATTAAAATGATCTTAGTTTATACAAAGATTCATGTAAGAGTGTTCTTCATGAACAAGTTTTAACAAAAACTAGTGGAATAAAGAAATGATCATAACTTACTCTATGCTTGGTGGATTTCTTCAAGTTTGGTGTCTATGGAAAGCTCTTGAAATGAAGATTATTTTTATGGAATATTTGAGTTTATAAACATAAATTTTCAGAAGTTTTAGATGGGTTTTTGAAGAAGATTTGATGAGAAAAGAAGGTGTTTTAGTAGTTGAATGTTTGAAGGATGCTAGTGTTTGTTCATGGATGAACTTGGGAGCAATGTGTTGGGTGTTTATGGCTGAATTCTTATTCAGAAAATAGAGTGTTGTTGCTTCAAATATTAGTCTCTTGCATGCTTGTAATGATGCATAATCTAGGTTAGAACAAAAGGGTACTTTGGTTAGAGTGTTTTGCTTGAGTATGTAAGTGTATAAAGGGCTATAAAGAGGGTTTGGGACAGCTATTGGGGCTGCTGTTTGGGGCTGTTTTGGAGGTGGTTTTTGTCTCATTTTGATCTATTATAGTGTAGGAAAGGTTTATCTAAGATAGTTTAAAGTTTGGGTAAAAATTGTTGTACATGTAACAAGTTATGTAACTTGTATTATATGTTTAAAAATCACTTGTATATGTGTATAAAATATTTAATTTACTCCCATCATGTTTAAATAATATGATCGGGTAATAATTAAATTTTCTCGAACTATTATCGGTAGTTGCTCAACTTTAAGTTTTACCTCCAAAGTTTACGTTTCTTGTTACGATTCATAACCACGTTACGAATTAACAAGTTTCTAATCATCGTAGAAAATTTTCAAATTTCTACCATCACTAATTAAATTTTAATTAGTGAATGACAAATATTAAGGAAAAAAAATTAGGCGCTAAAAATGACTAATGAAATCTCATTAATAATGCGACTGTTTCAGTCTTCCCTTCTTACAAGAGTTTCGTCCTCGAAACTAACTCAAACTAATGGCTATAAATACATCACTCAAATAAGTAAGGGTATCTAATTAACATGTCGTCCTCTTTTTCCCAAGTAGCACTGTCGTCATCCTGTCCACTCCATAACACTTTCACGAGTGGAATCGTGCGGCTACGGAGTTTTCTAACCTCTCGACCTACGATCCTTACAGGCTTCTCCTCATACTGCAAGCTCTCAACAAGTTGAATCGGCTCATGCTGGAGTATGTGTGATGGATCAAATACATACCGGCGCAATTGTGATACATGGAACACATTGTGAACCTTAGCTAACTGTGGTGGTAGTGCTAACTCATAAGCTACTTCCCCAACTCTGCGCAAAATCTCGTATGGTCCAATGTACCGAGGATCAAGCTTCCCTTGCATTCCGAACCTCTTGACTCCCTTCGTTGGCGAGACTTTAAGGAACACCTTTTCACCGACTTGGAACTCAAGTTTCCTCCTCCTACGATCTGCGTAGGATTTCTGTCGATCTTGGGCAGCCTTCATCCGATCTCTAATGATTCTGACTTGTTCTGCAGTCTCTCTTATCATCTCTGGTCCAACGACCACGCCGGGCCTCCCGGTATCCCAGCAAAGCGGTGTCCTACACCTTTGGCCATACAAGGCCTCATACGGAGCCATACCAATACTACTCTGGTAACTATTGTTGTAAGAGAATTCTACCAATGGTAAGATGTCCTCCCACGAACACTGGAAATCAAGGGCACATGCCCGAAGCATATCCTCTAGAGTCTGGATGGTCCTCTCTGTCTGCCCATCTGTAGCTGGGTGAAAAGCGGTGCTGTAATTAAGGGTTGTGCCGAATGCCCTTTGTAGCTCATTCCAAAATCGAGCCACAAATTTTGTATCCCGATCTGAAACTATTGTCTTCGGTACACCATGTAGTCTAAGTACTTCTTTCACATAAGCATCGGCTAGTTGTTTTGCTTTCCAAGTCACTTTAGCAGGAATAAATCTGGCAGTCTTAGTGAGTCGATCAACAATCACCCAAATAGAATCGTTTCCCCTTCTCGAACGTGGCAATCCCACAACAAAGTCCATACTCACTGATTCCCACTTCCACTCAGGCACAGGAAGTGGTTGCAATTCCCCTGGAGTGCGTTGATGGTCAATCTTGACTTGCTGACATACTAGACATCGAGCTATGAAATCCTCGACATCTTTCTTCATGTTCATCCACCAAAAGTATTGTTTCAGATCTGCTAGCATCTTATCCCGTCCTGGGTGGACAGAATACATAGTCGAATGTGCCTCCTTGAGTATTTTCTCTATCAATTCAGGATCTCGGGGCACGCATAACCTTCCCTCTAGATGAATGCTCCCATCTTTAGCAATGCTGAAGTCTTTAACCTCACCCTTTTCAATACCAATCTTCAACTCGGACAAGAAGTCATCATACTGTTGTAGCTCACGTATCTCCTCATGTAGACTCGGCATTGTACTCATAGCATTGAGAACACTATCACATGATCCCTTCTTTACCACAATCAATTCTAGCTCCTTCATCTCCTTATAGATCTCGTAGGGTACTGAAATTAGTCCATTTATGACCATCCTCGGTTTTCGGCTTAAGGCATCTGCTACACGATTTGCTTTTCCGGGATGATACTCCAAAGTGAGGTCATAATCTTTCATCAATTCTAGCCATCTTCTCTGCCTCATGTTAAGCTCCTTCTGTGTAAACAGATAAGTCAAACTCTTGTGATCGGTGTAGATCTTGCAAGTAGTGCCGTAGAGATAATGCCTCCAAATTTTTAAGGCAAATATAACTCCTGCTAATTCCAAATCGTGCACCGGGTAGTTCTTTTCATTTGGCCTCAATTGTCTCGATGCGTAGGCAATCACCTTCCCCTCTTGCATGAGTACACAACCCAAGCCTTCTAAAGATGCATCACTGTATACCGTGAACTCTTTCCCATCCTCAGGCAATACTAGCACTGGAGCCGTTGTCAACCTCTTCTTCAATTCTAGGAAAGCATCTTCGCACTTTTGTGACCACACAAACTTGGTATTCTTTCGGACCAAACTGGTGATCGGTAGTGCTATCTTAGAAAACCCATCAACATATCTTCGGTAATAACCTGCCAAACCCATAAAGCTTCTAACCTCAGTTACACTAGTCGGTGCTGGCCAATCAATGATAGTCTTTATCTTCTCGGGGTCCACCGTTATGCCATCTTTGGAGATTACATGACCTAAAAAGACAACTCGATCCAACCAGAATTCACACTTGCTCAACTTCCCATAAAAGCTTCTTTCTCTCAATCGTGTCAATACCAATCTTAAGTGCTCCTCATGATCTTTCTCGTTCTTAGAGTACACCAAGATATCATCAATGAAAACCACTACAAACTTATCAAGATAGTCGTGGAATGTTCGATTCATCAAGTCCATGAATGCTGCAGGGGCATTGGTTAACCCAAACGGCATCACTCTAAACTCATAGTGCCCATACCTGGTGCGAAAAGCAGTTTTAGGTATGTCTTCTTCCGCTATCCTCAACTGATGGTAACCAGACCTCAGGTCAATTTTAGAGAAAACTCCGGCTCCTTTCAACTGGTCAAACAGATCATCGATTCTAGGAAGTGGGTACTTGTTCTTGATTGTGATTTTATTTAGCTCCCGATAGTCAATACATAGCCTCAAAGCCCCATCTTTCTTCTTCACAAACAACACTGGAGCTCCCCATGGTGATACACTTGGTCTGATAAACCCTTTGTCTTGCAACTCCTCGAGTTGGGTTTTTAGTTCAGTCAACTCAAGTGGTGCCATTCTATATGGTGCTTTTGAAATCGGGCTTGACCCTGGAACTAAGTCAATATGAAAATCAATCTCTCTCCTTGGAGGTAACCCAGGTAGATCATCGGGGAATACATCAGAAAATTCTCGCACTATCAAGATCTGGCTTAAGTCGACCTCCTTGTATGTTGATTCGCTCATGTGGTAGACATAAGCTTCCCCACCTCTCTTTGGAAAGGTGGTAAGCCTCTCGATCATCTCCGGCTCAATATTAGGCATGGTCCCATCACTAAAAGCTACTCGATCCCCTGGATTGTTCCCAATCTTTATATTTCTCTCATAGCACTCAATCACTGCCCTATGTTTACCTAGCCAGTCCATTCCCAAAATAACATCAAACCCTCCTAAGTCAAATACAATCAGGTCTACATGGAACTCCTTACCCTGGATCACTAATGGGCAATCAATCAACTTTGTATTACATGATACCGTTGATCCATCGGGTAAATCAACTCTATGCATTATAGGGCATACATTAACAGAACAGTTCAAGGATCTCACGAATGACTTAGAAACATAAGACTTGTCGGCCCCGGAATCAAATAAGACTCGGGCAGACTTACCAAGCAATAACAGTAATCCGGAAATGACTTTACCTTCTGTTTTAGGAATAAAGGTGTTAGGCTCCCCCGCTGCAGTAATGGCAAAGAATTTTCCTCCTCCCGGGCGCTGGTTCCCTTGGCCTCCAGAAGATGAGGCTCTATTGCCGCCTTTATATTCAAGGCGGAGCTGAGAGTTGTTACGCTGGTTCCCTTGATTTCCTGAGTAACGTGCTTCACCATTCCCGGGGTTTCCTCGGTTCTTGCCCCAACAATCTCGAGCTAAATGACCTAATTTTCCACAATTTAGACACACAGCTTTACCCTCGCAGTTGACTCCCTTTGAATGCCATTTCTTGCATCTGTTGCACAATTGACTTTTTAACGGATTGGAGTTTTGTGGGTTTTTGTTGCTGCTGAAGCGGTTTTGGTTCTGGAAGTTTCTGGGGTTTTGGTTCTGATTCCCCTTGAAGTTTCCCTCAGCTCTAGGCTTCTTGCTCTGACCTCCCTGGTCTCCACCCGATCTCTTTTTCCTCATATCTTCCTCTCTCTTGCAGACCATTTCTTTCTCCACAGCATGTTCATACATAGCTTGAAAAGACTCATATTGGCCCATCAACTTTTGGTAGCTGAAGTTGAGACCATTGTAGAAACGATCCATCTTTTTCTTCTCATCAAGCACATAGTCTGGAGCAAATCGAGCCAACTCTAAGAATTTGTTAGCGTATTCAGTAACGCTAAGAGAATGCTGCCTTAGGTAAAGAAATTCTGATTCTTTTTGTCTCTGTAGAGCTGCTGGGTAGAACCTCTCCCTTAGTTTCTTCAAGAAATCTTCCCATCTCCAACTAGTGGGTTGTGTTGCTCCACCAGCAGATGTGGAGGCAGACGAGACACCCTTTAGGGCTCTCCACCAAAGCTCTGCAGGTCCCACTAAATAGAATGCTGCAAGTTTAACCATCAGATTTTCTGGGCAGTTCACCACCTCAAGAATTTTCTCAGTTTCATTGATCCAATCTTCAAGGACAACTGGATCTGTAGCACCATTGTAGGTCTTAGGCCTGTGTGTAGCAAGCCTTTTGTAGAACTTAGTCTCGTCATCCACACTAGAATGTTGGTTGGCTATAAGCTGAACTAATTGAGCATTGGTCTCTTGTATGACTCTAAGTTGCTCTGTTAAGATATTCAGCTGGGCTTGGGGATCCATTCGTTCCCCGATTTCCTCTTGGTTCCTGCCATGAGGTAATAACTAATTAATACTTATGCCTTTAAGACAAATAGGTATGCACATGCATAACACTCTTTCTTAATTCTTATTGACTTAGTAACTTACTAACTTATCAATTTCCATCTCATTTGATATTCCAACACTTTTAATGACGACTTTACCCTCAACTTAATGTACCGTCATGCTTAGGCAACTTAGCCACATAATTATATCATCACATGCTTACTAAGAACCTTTAAGACTTCTAGTTTACTAATGAAACTTAGTTAATTATTTGATTTAAGTTAGACTTACAACTTAAATCATTTCTTTACCAATAATCCTTAATTTAAATTTATTTCCTTATTACTTTCATTGGTTACTCCAAACTTCAACTTCTCTAAGCTAAACTAGTTATCTAATTTTCCAAATATTTTAGACAAGCTTCCAAAGCCTTGGCTCTGATACCAACTGTAACCGCCCCGAATTATGAAGGCAAAGACTAATTGGAATTTAGTATTAATCAAGCGGAAGCTTGCTTTTGCCAACACAATAAAGGGGATTACTTAAAGGATAAACCAATGTCCAAGTAGAATACTTGAACCACAACCAAAGCAATATAACGGAAGTCTTAATTGTCTAAAATAAAGGAAAATTACAACCATATCGAAATAAGTCCAAAGTTCAAATTACATCCTTAAAATAGTCCAAACCTAAACAACCAAACTAATAGTCTCTCAAATACAATAAAGAGATCTAACAAAAGGGGAGTCATACTCCAACTCAGTTTGTCTAAAATAAAGGAAAATTACAAAACCATGAAAAACATAAAAAGCATAGTATCGACAGAAAGTGAGTATAAACACACTAGTGTCCAGTCAAACAAGTTATCAAAACCTTTGATTTGAGTAAATTCATTTTGAAAGATGCTTTTCATTTGATAAATCATATTATCATTCAAACCCAGTTCAATGGTTTTATAGTAATTTCAAATTCTCAAATTTCATCATAAATCTTAAGATCTCAATGGATCCAATCAATTTCAAACTCATATCATAAGTTTGATGGTACTCGTGAGTCATCCTGGACTCGTTTTGGTAGTCGTCCTACGTCCGACATGCCAAGTGTAACACAATGGTATTGTGAACAATAAGCTCAAGATTGGTGAGCCGTTAATCATGCACACAACATTTGTTATGGCATATGTACCCATTTAGGCTAAAACATTTTTGTATATAATATATACCTTGAAATTTCATAGCATTTGAAAAGTCAAAATATTAACTTTTTCCTTAAGATAAACATCTTTTTATTTGCAACATAGCAAAACATACTTTCTTTACAATATAGAAAAATCAATTCATAATATTTCACACATTTGTAAAACATTCTTATCATAATCATATCATCAATCATAACGTTTGTATTATATGGGGCATCACTAGCATGTGGAAATGCATCGCTACAAAAAGTGATTAAAATTTCAAGACGATTTTTCAAGGAAACCACTAAAATGTTTAGTTTCAATCAAAGAGTTTTGAAATTAATTCAAAATAACTATGATATAGTTCATAAGTCTTTAAAATAACTATGATAAAGTTCATAAACTTAATTCCTTAATACGAAAAGATTTCAAGTCATTATAATAACTTAATTAAAATGAATTTAAGGTTGTCCCATCAGATTATAATTGGTTTACAAATTTATAATGATTTTACGATTATTTCGACAATTTAGGTATTTATCTATTTAAATGATGTTTTAAATCCATAAAATTTATAAACCATCTAAGTGAAACTTATTTATACTATGAGACAGTAGGTTACTAATAAAATTATAAATTTTTGATATGGGTCTATTTTACTCAAATTTAATTAACAATATTACGCCTTTAAATAATTAAACAATATTTATGAATTTGATAAATTAGTAAATAATTAATATTGTTATTTTACCGATAAACCGAATAAGATTTATTTAAGTCCATATATGGTCACGAAAATCTATATAAGTTTTTTGACATATATATACTGTTTATATAAGTGTCTCATAAAATTTTCAAGACCAAAAGACGTCATTTAGTATTTATTTTGTATTTTATCGTTCTCTAACGTACCGATTATTACTAACCGAGTAAAACTTATTAAGCTCCTCAAACGTCAACAAAATCTTCTCAAAATTTTACCAAATTTAGTTACTGTCCATATGAGTATGTGATAAAAATTTCAAGTCCATATGTCTTCATTTAGTAATTATTTTATATTTTACTATTTAATAATTTACCGATAAACAATTTAACGATTACTCAAAAATCATGAAAAATTCCAAATTAAATATATTCTGGCCAAATCTTGTTGGAGACATTATAATATGATTTTATTAATTATTTTTGATGATCAAGAGTTTATGAGAATACCATATTTCATAATAAGAGTATTTAACACCTTAAAACCCATTAAAATATCGATTTAACGAATAAATTTCAACAAAATTATTCAAGAGATTATTTTAACATATAGCTACTGGAAATTACTCTTAAAATGCATTTCAAATATTTTATAAGTCCATAAAACCATTTCCATCACAATTACTTTCACAAAGTAGTGTAAATCATGCCTTTAAACATACAACAATTCTTAAAATCAACATGCATGATGCCCACAATAATAATACATGTAATAAATCTTTGCATACTCAAAATTATCATTTTGATATCATTTTTCAAGGTTTAAGAACTTCTCTTTGGGAATTTTATTTTATTTTATTTTAAAAAAAAAATAAGTTTATACAAAACTTTCCCAACTTGTTCTTAAACCCTTTAAAAATCACCCCATGTGACATACCTCGACTCCAAGCCTATATAAGTATTTCGTAAGCTCCTACGTAAGCTCCGATGCGTTCTTAGAAGTGGTTCCAACTTCGGGTCCTTGCCCTTCAAGCCTCAACTCCAACTCTTCAACTAAACATATTGCATTCATCCAAAAAAATCAATAATAATTTTGGATTTCTAACATGCACTTAACTTTCCTTAGTTGGAGTTGTTAAACTAATACTTGTGATGATTTTAACATATTTGGAGTATACTTATTATGTTGAGCAACATACTTTATCAAGTCTCATAATTTTCTTAGTTTTAGATACAAAAATATCCATATTAAAATGATCTTAGTTTATACAAAGATTCATGTAAGAGTGTTCTTCATGAACAAGTTTTAACAAAACTAGTGGAATAAAGAAATGATCATAACTTACTCTATGCTTGGTGGATTTCTTCAAGTTTGGTGTCTATGGAAAGCTCTTGAAATGAAGATTATTTTTATGGAATATTTGAGTTTATAAACATAAATTTTCAGAAGTTTTAGATGGGTTTTTGAAGAAGATTTGATGAGAAAAGAAGGTGTTTTAGTAGTTGAATGTTTGAAGGATGCTAGTGTTTGTTCATGGATGAACTTGGGAGCAATGTGTTGGGTGTTTATGGCTGAATTCTTATTCAGAAAATAGAGTGTTGTTGCTTCAAATATTAGTCTCTTGCATGCTTGTAATGATGCATAATCTAGGTTAGAACAAAAGGGTACTTTGGTTAGAGTGTTTTGCTTGAGTATGTAAGTGTATAAAGGGCTATAAAGAGGGTTTGGGACAGCTATTGGGGCTGCTGTTTGGGGCTGTTTTGGAGGTGGTTTTTGTCTCATTTTGATCTATTATAGTGTAGGAAAGGTTTATCTAAGATAGTTTAAAGTTTGGGTAAAAATTGTTGTACATGTAACAAGTTATGTAACTTGTATTATATGTTTAAAAATCACTTGTATATGTGTATAAAATATTTAATTTACTCCCATCATGTTTAAATAATATGATCGGGTAATAATTAAATTTTTTCGAACTATTATCGATAGTTGCTCAACTTTAAGTTTTACCTCCAAAGTTTACGTTTCTTGTTACGATTCATAACCACGTTACGAATTAACAAGTTTCTAATCATCGTAGAAATTTTTCAAATTTCTACCATCACTAATTAAATTTTAATTAGTGAATGACAAATATTAAGGAAAAAAAATTAGGCGCTAAAAATGACTAATGAAATCTCATTAATAATGCGACTGTTTCAGGTAAAGAAGATTAAGGTTATGAAAAGAGATAGCATAACTAGTTAGTTGACCTAAATAAACCAAAATGACCCATGGTTTCACACAACTTGACATTTATTGACTACTGATATTTTTCTATACAAGTTTTCGATATCTCTTTCTCTTTCTTTTTTTTCTTTTTTTTTTTTTTTTTTTTGAATGGATGTATATAAAACGAGCACTATACTAACAACAACGAGTAGTGAACTAAAGTGCTCTTAGAGCCAAATAACACCTAACTGAATATATATAACCATATCTAAAATTAAAAATATCACCATGATATATATATAAGTGGTGACCTCAAAAATCAAAAATAAGCTAAAAACTCATGTCAAGTGTGATAAACCAACAACCAACATACCATCAACCAAACCAACTAGTATGCTAAAGAGTTAGGGTGAAGGTGAAAGTAGGTGAAAGTGAAGGAAGAGAAAGTGAAAGGCTTGAATGAGATATGAAGGAAAGTGGGGTTTAATGTAGGTTAACAAGAGGGTAGGAAAAATTGGTTTGATCCAAACTAGCAACTAGATCCATACAATGCCCAAGTCCCACAAGTCATGCCTAGTGCGCTACAAATTTACAATCTCATTAATCTTTATGAATGCACGGTAGAGGCTCAATAAATACTCACGGGTTTAGAACATGTCCACAAATACCTAAAGGCGGTGCCACAAACCAAATCCTGCTTGACTATTGTTTTGAAAATTCAAAGGTTCACTGGTTTGTAAGTCAAAAATTTAGAAAAAAAATAATCTAATTTTGCTACAATACCATACACAAATCAGATTTATGGCCCTAAATGATATACAAGACAACTATCCAAAGATCTAGATTATGCATAAGTGTTGCTAACATAGACAATAACCAAAAATACTAACAAACAAATAAACCAAAGAAACTAAAAAAAAAAAACAAGAGATCTAACAACTACTAGCATGCATATGTATAAGAGGAATAAGACAAAAGCATACCTATACACAAAACAACTCAACACCTCCCCCAAGCCGAACTGAGCAGTGTCCTCAATGCGACCAATGGCTTGAAGAAAGTGCGAGGGCTCTAATCATCACTCTCATCATCATCATCATCCTCATCATCCTCCTCCTCCTCATCATCATCGTGCTCATCATCACCTTGAACCCCGGGGCCAAAAGATGTACTAGCCCCACCCACATCACCATAGATATACCCAAAATCACCAGGCGGGGGCGTGTACCATGATGGGTGCACATGATCCGCAGTAAATCGGATATTGGTTGCGCTGGTAGTCGACCATGAATTGGTCGTACCGGCTTTGTTGTGCCTCTATCCGGTCAAACCGCTGATCAAAGCCGTCCATACGTAGATGTAACCGCTCTAAGGAGGCCAGGACGGGATCTGGATTGGTATGGTAGGGTGGTGGTGGAGGTGGAGGTGCGGTGTGCGAGGTGCCACCAAAGTCATAGGTAGAGGATGGGCCTCCTTGCTCAAATGTGGGTGAAGGGCGGCGCTCCTCGTGTGCGGAGGGAGAGCCACCTTGCCTAAAACTAGGCGTGAATCCATCGCGCCCCCGTCGTGAGTACTGGTTGTGAAAAGGCTCATGATGAGGCCTCTCCACTGCAATAGGCTCAGGTTGAGGTGCCTCCTCTCTAAAGAGATAAGAGGCACGATTGGGGACTAGGTCAGGGAGGTTTGGGTTAGGTAGAGGGATACCACCATGCCAATCATGTATCTTCCACCAGTTTTTCCCATTTATAACATCAAGCCACTTAGATTGAACTAAGTGGGAAATACTGATGGTGGTGGTCTCACGGGATTGTGTCATTTCACCTCTCCACCCAAAATGCATAGCTATGTGTGTGATGAGTCCGCCAAACTGAATCGGTGTGCGAACCGTGTTTGGTTGATTGATAGAATGGCGGAACGTGTTTACAAGGAGCCGGACTAGGTTTGGTCTAAAAACCCATTCGGGGCGGAGGTAGGAGCCCAAGACAACTAAATCGTTACTATTTGCCTTATTAGATTCGGAATTGGCCGTTATCGTAAAAGCCATAAACTTGAATCAAATCCTGATTGCAGGATGGTGAACCTTTTTTAGAATCAAGTTCTGAAGGTTGGTCAAGTTTTCATTTGCAATCTGGGAGGGGTGTTGGTTATAATCCATACCCTCCCCATTATCAGCTAAGCCAAATAGATCAGCAAGTTCAGAAACAGTGAGTTGGAGCTCCTCACCTCCTATCCTAAAGAAAAATGTAGATTCCCCAGCCTGGTTTTGTGTTATGGTAAGGGAGCTTAGAAATTCAAGTACTAGTTCGGGATAGGTCTATCTATGCATATTAAATAAAAAACCCATGCCTAATGCTCTAAACAAATGCATAGAATACTCAAAAATTCCTAGAGTTCTAAGAACATTAGCACATATGAAACGGGTAGGAACAATAGACCTTTCTTTCAAGCTAGTGAATTTGTCTTTTTGAGCTTGATCCCGAAATTGTACATTTGGATAATCATCATCCCTTTCTATTTCCTCTTGTGGTGAAGGACTTCTTTCTCTCCTTCTTAATCTTCTCCTTGGTGCCATTGTTAGGATGATTGATTTTTCCTACAAATAAACAACAAAAAAAAGGCACAAATACAAAGATTTCTACAAAAATGTAGAAATTTGTTAGAAGAATCAAAAATAAAATCCAAAAAACAAGAAAGTTTACCTTGAAGATGCAAAAACCCTAAATCTTGAAAATTAGAATGAAATAGTGAAAATGGTGTGATAAGGGTTTGAAGAAGATGATAAAATGCTGGGAGATTAAAGGATTTGAAGAGAAAAGATAAGGAAAATGGAAGAATTAGAAGGATTTGAGAGTTAGGGTTTGGGTTTTTTAGTGAGAGAAAGTGAGAGAAGTAGGTGTTGCTCGAGTGAAATGAGTGGTGCTCGAGTGGAATTGGTTTTTAAAAGCGAAATCTGTCAGAAAACTGCTAGTCGCTCGACCGGGTCGAGCGGAGTCCTAAACCTCAGTTTTTACTTTCTGCCTCAAAATTGGAGTTTCTGGAAAATTTTGACAAAATTGCTCGAGTGGGTCGAGCGATATTGCTCGAGCAGGTCGAGCCAATTCCCTGTATTCAGCCTGCACACCTGATGCTCGCTCGACCAAATGGTAGTGCTCGAGCTGGTTGAGCGGGGGTCGAGCAGGATGTTTTTCTGCTGATTCTTGCTTTTAAACATCTTAGTGCCATGTTAAACTGAAAATATCCTTTTTGCTCGACACTACAGCTCCAGTTCTGCAGATTCCCTCGTCTTATGCATTAATGAACAACTTAACTTACTAAATCCTGCATCCACCAACTAAGTACAAGCATGCTATACAAAATATAATAAGTAAATAAAAACACACATAGGAATTAAAAGTAAATACACAGAAAACATACCAAAGCTGGGTTGCCTCCCAACAAGCGCTTGTTTAAGGTCGTTTAGCTTGACCGTCGCGCATTATCCATCTAAAACACATAGGGGCTCAAGTGGCATCACCATTGGCCCCACTAAAGGCTCACCTACGCGATAGTGTTTCACACGTTGACCATTCACCTTGAATGTTTCCCCTTTTGCATTTGATAGCTCAAGTGAACCGTAGGGGAATACTTTTGTAATCTTGAATGGACCCGTCCAACGTGACTTCAGTTTCCCTGGAAATAACCTCAAACGAGAGTTGAACAGTAACACCAATTGTCCAACCTCAAAATTCCTTCTGATAAGACCCTTGTCATGCCATTGCTTGGTCTTTTCTTTGTATAATCTCGAACTCTCGTACGCATCCAAGCGTATTTCATCAAGTTCATTGATATCCAATAATCTCTGGTCACTAGCTTGCAGTAGATCATAATTGAGGGCTTTGATTGCCCAAAATGCTCTGTGTTCCAGCTCTACTGGTAAATGGCACGGCTTCCCATAGACTAACTTGTATGGTGTAGTTCCGATGGGGGTCTTGAATGTTGTTTTGTAGGCCCAAAGAGAATCATCTAACTTGTTCGCCCAATCTTTCCTTGACCTTGCAACCGTTTTCTCTAAAATGCTCTTTATCTCTCGGTTGCTAATTTCAGCTTGGCCACTGGTTTGCGAATGATAGCTTAGACCGACTTTGTGATAGACCCCATATTTCCTTAAGACACCCTCAAATCTCTTTTCTAAGAAATGTTGCCCTCCATCACTCATTAATACCCTTGGTGTGCCGAAACGCGGAAAAATGTGTTTCTTGAAGAACTTGGTAACTACTCACGCATCATTGGTAGGAGATGCGATAGCTTCCACCCACTTGGACACGTAATCAACTGCTAGCAAGATGTACCTATTCCCATAGGAGGATGGGAATGGTCCCATGAAATCCACCCCCCACACATCAAAAACTTCAACCTCTAGAATGTTGTTGAGGGGCATTTCATTCCTTCGTGAAATATTTCCTGTTCTCTGACACCTATCGCATGATTTTACATAGGCGTGCGTATCTTTGAACAGAGAAGGCCAATAAAAACCACAATGAAGAATTTTTGCAGCAGTCTTGGAGGTGCTAGCATGACCTCCGCAGGGCAAATCGTGGCAATGTGAGATAATAGAGGATACCTCTTCTTGTGGAACACACCTTCTAATTACACCATCAACACACAGTCTGTACAGGAACGGATCTTCCCAAAAATGCCTCTTGACATCATAGAAAAACTTCTTTTTCTGCTGAGATGAGTATCCATCAGGAATGATTCCACTTGCTAGATAATTAGCCAGATCAGCATCCCATGGAACATTTGCCATATTTACAGCTAAGAGATACTCATCTGGAAATGAATCATCAATTGGAGCTTCCAGACTTGCTCCGTCCTCATGCATCAGTCGGGATAAGTGGTCGACAACAACATTCTCCGCACCCTTCTTATCCTTCACTTCCAAGTCGAACTCTTGTAGCAGAAGAATCCACCGAATCAAGCGAGGCTTAGCATCTTTCTTCGCCATCAAGTGCCTCAAAGCCGCATGATCGGTGTGGACAATCACCTTTGAACCTAACAAGTAAGGCCTAAATTTCTCTATAGAAAACACAACTGCCAAAAGCTCCTTCTCTGTTGTTGCATAATTCATCTGAGTTGGATCCAGTGTTTTACTTGTATAATAGATGGCATGCAACTTGCCATCTTTCCTCTGACCCAAAACAGCCCCTACTACATAATTACTTGCATCACACATAATTTCAAAGGGGAGACTCCAATCCGGTGGTTGGATAATAGGAGCAGATATAAGAGCTTGTTTCAACCTGTTAAAAGCTTCAAGGCAATCATTAGTAAACAAGAACGGGGCATCTTTGGCGAGAAGCTCGGTTAAAGGTCTAGCGATTTTTGAGAAATCCTGAAACCTCCGGAAAACCGTACGGACCAAGGAAACTCCCTTACCCCTTAACATGAAGGAGGAGGCAAACGCTCTATGACCTCTACTTGCTTTGTCAACCTCAATGCCCCTATTGATATAAACATTACCTAACACTACCTGTTGTACCTGAAATGACATTTTTCCCAATTTAGGGTGAGGTAGGTCTCCTTGCACCTACGAGCACCTTTTGAGGTTGCTAAGCATGCTTCAAAGATGTTCCAAAGAAAAAATCATCCATAAATACCTTCCAGAAATCCTCAATAAAATCCGAAAAATGGCCATCATGCATCATGCAAGGGGCGGTTTGGTAGGACCAAGGGCATCCTTCGATATCAAGGTCCCATAGGACAAGTGAAGGTAGTCTTTCTGATCATCTGGATGGATAGGAATCTGAAAAAATCCAGAGTATCCATCCAAATAGCAAAAATATGAATGGTTTGCCAAACGTTCCAACATTTGATCTATAAAAGGTAAGGGAAAATGATCTTCACGGGTTGCTTTATTCAATTTCCTGTAATCTATGAAAAGGTAAGGGAAAATGATCTTCACGGGTTGCTTTCTTGGCACTACTTTTGAGGGACTAACCCACCTACCTATCGGAGATGGGTAATTATCTCTCGAAGTAATTTCGGAACCTCTTTTCTTACAACATCTTTCATATTAGGATTCAATCTCCTTTGAGGTTCTATAGATGTGGCATGATCATCGTCAAGAAAAATTCTATGCATGCAAAAAGATGGACTTATACTAGTAATATCATCAATTGAGTACCCTATGACACTTTTAAAATTTTTAATTCAGATTAACAATTCGGATAAGTTTCATTTTCTCCTAAATAAGCATACTTTAATGAAGAAGGAAGGGTTTAAGATCTACAGGAAAGTGGATCTCTCCTCTAACCTTCCAAGCGAAACCAAAGCTTTCCTTCCCGGGTTCCATATAAAAATCGGGTTCATCTAACACTTCTTTAAACTCGGGCTTCGAGCATCTTCCATCCTCAATTCCTTCTAAGAGCGACCTCGGGGGTCATACATCGCGTGCATAATCTAACTCTTGCTACTCGCTCAAGATAATGATTCATGAGCCCTTTCATCATTGATGGTAGATGAAATTCAACTATTTTCTCCCAAGATATTCACGTAGGCTTCCCTTGAACACATCAAAACAACTCGCAAGGTTTTCAAGAAATCTCTTCCAAGGATGATGGGTATGACATGATCTTCAACAATGTCCATGATCACAAAATCACAAGGGACGTAGAACTTCCCTATTTGAACGGGCAAATCTTCAACAACTCCAACTAGAAACCTTCCGATCTTCCTTAAGCTGCAAAGACATCCTTGTTGGCTTGATGTCGATTATCCTCTGCATAAAGCAGGCATGATACTCACATCAGCTCCCAAATCGCCAGTGCTTTATTGACAAAACTTCACCAAATTTGGCGAGAATGGTGAAACTCGGGGTCAGCTTCCTTTTTCGGCACCTTGCATTCCAAGATAGCGCTGCATTCTCCTCTAAGTGTTTCTACACCTGTCTCTGGCAGCTTCCTTTTGTTGGATAATACCTCCTTAAGAAATTTTGCATAAGAAGGCATTTCCTTGATAGCATCTATGAAGGGAATGTTTATCTCAAGCTTACTCAGAACTTCTAAAAATATTCCATATTTCTCAATCATGCGGGCTTAATCTTTGTGGAAAAGGAACAGGAGATACATATACATCAGTGGTGGGTTCTTTCCTTTTCTCTGGGGCACGTGCTGGTTGTTCCTCCTTTTCCTCCTCCTTTGGTGCTTCTTCCTCTACGACCACCTCTTCTTCTTCACTATCAACAACCATGGGTGGAGGATCATAGGTGGTGCCGCTTCTTAGTGTAACTGCATTTACATGCCCGGAAGGATTTTTCTCGGTGTTGCTTGGCAGCTGTCCACTAGGTTTGGAAAGGTTGCTCAACTGTTGCGCCATCTGCGCCAGCTGGTTATTAATGATTTTATTGTGTGCTTGAATCTGCTGGATGGCACTAGAGGTATCGGCATTGATCTTGGACTGAGTGGCTATGAAGTTTTCCATCATGGACTCCAAATTTGATTTTTGCGGTGGGTTTGGCGGTGGAGGTCTTTGAAATCCTGGGGCTTGTTGGTATGATGATGGAGGTTGGTGATATGATGGCGGGTTTAATGCTGCATTGGGATTTTGGTATGAAAAGTTGGGATGATGTTTCCAACCTTCATTGTAGGTGTTGGAGTATGGGTTGAATGGTGGCTTTCCTTGATTGTACACTGCATTAACCTACTGACTTGATGACGATTCTGCTGCGGCACACTCTGATGGGGAATGACCTTGGATTCCACAAACTTCACAAGCTTTCAAAGTGTTCCCAACACTTAACTGGTCCATTCTCCTTGTCAAAGCATGGACAGAATTTTGAATGGCGATTAGTGCGTCCACTTCATACTTGCCACCTTTCTTGGTATTCCTTTTATCTCTCCAATGGAAATTTGAGGACATTTCCTCGATTATCTGCTTGGCTACTTCGGGTGTTTTAGCCATCAATGTTCCTCTAGCTGCAGCATCAACTGAAATTTGAATCTCGTCCCTAAGACCATTGTAGAAATTCTGAATTAAGAGCCAATCTGGGATTCCATGGTGCGGGCACTTCCTTTGCAACCCTTTGTATCTTTCCCAAGCCTCATACAATGCTTCACCATCTTCTTGACGGAATGAAGTGATGTCATTGCGTAGTTTAGCAGTTTTGGCTGGTGAAAAGAATCGAGCAAGGAAAGCTTTGGATAATGCCTCCCAAGTGCGATACTTGTTTGGCCCTTCAGATCTTAACCAATCTCTTGCTTCACCACGGAGTGAGTAAGGAAAACAAATCAGCTTCATTTGCTCATCGGAAATTCCTTAATATTTCATAGTGCCACATTTATTCACGAACTCATCTAGGTGGTCGTTTGGATTCTCCATCTCAGTACCGGCAAATTGATTCTGAGCGATGAATTGAAAGAAAGCTGGCTTGATCTCATTATTTGCGGCTGTGATGGTTGGTTGAACAATACTCGACCCTAGACTTCCATCGGGCATGGCATACTCCCGAAGGGATTTTGGGTGTTCTTCCGCCATTTTTCGTTGTTTCCTTCTCCTTCTTCTCCTTCTCCCAATTTCTGGATTTAAAGGCACAAGGTTTTCTTGTCCTTGAGATCTAGTTTGCATACACTACACACTCAAAAATCGGCGTCAAGTGTAAAGTGAAGAGAAAAATGAAAACAACTCAAAGTGGTAAAGAACAATGAACTAACTAATCAAGAAAAACAATTAACAAAGTCGCCACTCCCTGGCAACGGCGCCAAGAACTTGATCGGGACTTTACGTCCTTCAAAATGTAATACCGCAAGTGCACGGCGTAGCTTAGTACGACGGCAAGTACGGGTCGAATCCACAGGGAGTGGGGGTTATTATGTTAATGGCTTCTCAATCGATTAGCGAGCTCAAAAGCGGATAAAATGGTGTTTGGAGGTAGAACTAAATAAAGCAAGTAATTAAAAAGAACGGAATGAAAAGCGAAATATAAAAGTAATCAAGAACACAATGAACTAAGGCAAAGACAAAGCAATTAATTAGCTAAATAGGCATAGGTTAGGCTTTCTCACCATGGTAGTCTTTACTAACTTCAACCTAAGGTCATGGTTATGGGTTGTTATGAGGAAGAATGTATCTTAAATACTAATGTTCTCTCTCAAGCAACATCAGCTTCCTAAAACATACTTAACCACCTATTCTCATGGAGCTAAGCATAGATTAAGACATGGAGCACACATTCATTATTTCCAATCAAAACATCTACCTATTCTCATGGAGATGATTCAACTTTTAAGCATACATTATCGTTAAAAATCGACTCTCGCCCTCAATTCAACGACACTAAACAAGATAGCAAAATCTATGTTAAACCATAAACAACACAACCATAGCCAAAGGTAAAGATAGCAATTCAAACTATATACATGGTGATCATGCCTAACCTAAGCCAAAACAAACTACTCACTCATATTGAAATTATAGATTGCAATTAAGCCAAGAATCATTAAGAATTGAATTGAACTAGAGTACCTTAACAAGATGCAATTTGAAGAGCAATCAAACATAAATATATGAAAATAAAGGCAAACAATAACTAAGCAACATGAATTGAATCCAATGTAAATAAAGATAGAGATTACTCTTTGATGAACAAGATGAATGGATGATTCAAAGTAATTCCTTCCAAAAGCTTCAATACAATGCACCAATGGTTGAAGAAATCCAAATTGCAAAATGTTACAATAAGGAATGAAACTAAGATTGAAAATGAAATTGCAAAAGTGTTTGAATTGAAAATGAAATTATACTAAACACTAACTCTCTATTGAAATGAAAGCTAAGCAATTGAAGAATACATAAACATTACTCTAAATGATGGGTGAAAACTGGGATGCAAATTGAGATGAAAGTTGAGATACCCAATTCCTTCTTCCTCTTCTCTATTTATAGACTTCAAGGCATGTGGGGGTGGTAGTTTCATGATTGCTCCACCACCCCTAAGGTGTAGAAGGGAGGTGCCACCCCTAAAGATAGGGTAGGGTGGCAAGGGAGGCTTGGCAGCAGAGATAAGAAGCAAATGAATTTAATTGGACCCAATTGCTTTTAAAAAGAATCGCGAAAAGCTGCTGCCGCTCATCTCGCTCGACCTGGGCGAGCGACCATCAGGTATCTTGACGGAAACATCAGAATGTTGCCAGAAACATCAGAATGTTGCCAGAAGGTGAAAATTGCCCCGCTCGACCCGAGCCATCTCGCGCGACCTGGTCGAGCGGATCCCCTGTTCCTTAGGCTTAGATTCTGCAACTGATCAGAAGCTATTGGAAGTTAAAGAACACTTCGCTCGACCGAGCCATTATGCTCGACCAGGTCGAGCGGCCTTCAGGATGGCTTTAATCAGCTTCTGATCTCAAGTGTAGTTTCAAGGATGCTCGAACCACCTTGGCTCGACCCAGATTTTGTCGAGTGGCTTTCAAATGGCCTATTTTGGCCCTCGTTTCGACTCATCTTCTTGACTTGGCTTATCATGCCTTGCTTCCTTAAGTTTTCGGAGTTGAATGAGCAGCGTATGCATCAAAAGTGCTTGAGTTTTACCTGAAATTCAACAAAACAACAAAACACCAAACCAAGCGTAAAATCTTATATAAAACAAGCATCGCTGCATCAAATCTCAACATAATTCATTTAAACAATGGGGATAAAGTACGAATAAAATGTAGCTAACATCAAGAACGAAATAATAATTAAGAACAAATATCAGAGCTTTACATAAACTTAGCATAACATGCATAAACTAAAGCATAATATAATTAGAGCTACTAAACAAACTAACATACATACTTATTAAACTGAGCATACGTCGAAAACATATTATAAGAGCATAAAAAAAAACTTCGAAAAATATTATCAGAGCTTAACACAAATTTTAAATAATCAGAGCATGCAAAACTTTAGCTCTACTGTATCAAATATTCAATCATTCAAACATGATCAGAGCATCAACCAAGCATTCTAAACACACCACAATTCTTTACTTAGAGAGAATTAGATACGATGGTAAATCACAAGTTACCTCTTAAGTTTGTGCAATTCTTCCCTCTTTTGACACCAATCAAAAAGGCGTGGGACAATCAAACCACAGCGCAAACAATAAATGTCTAGCCAAAGAAGGAAAGCAGGAAGCAATGAATGTAAGCAAATACCATAAGACACAATCAAGAGATGCAAGTATTAAACGTCATAGACCATTTGCAAAAGAAAGTAAAGATAGTAGCATTGTTCAACAAAAGAAAATATAAAAATACATAATTCGTACCGCAGCTAGTACATCAAAAGATAAATTAAAAATATTGTTTGATTAGAGAAACAGACAGATAGACGGTATGGCCATAAATCAGAAAATATAGCCAGAAAGAGGGATCAAGTACCAGTGATCTCTTCTTCATCAACAAACTCGGTCTGCACTTCCACTGTGTTAAACTTGGCTCCAAGACGGAACTCAATCTAGGTAAGCTGATCAGTAAGAAAGGCAAGAGTGACAAGAAGTTCGTCCTAAAAAGCGTAGAACTGAGACTGTAAGGCATTGAGCTTGGAGAGAACAAAATCGATTGGAGCTGTTCACTACAAAAAAAACGCATGTTTCCGACTGCCCCAAATAGTCGGTGGTTGGTCGGTATAGAGCTATACCGACTAACCTCCGACTAAATGGAGATAGTCGGTTCAGATTAGTCGGTAAAAGAAAATAGTCGCAAATATAGTCAGAATTCCGACTCTATGGGCTTTGGTAGCAGATTGGTCGCTATTCCGACTACACCGTTTAGTCGCAAAGTAGTAGCCATATACCGACCATTTTCCTACTAGAACACCGTCGCAATATACTGACTATACATTGGGTCGGTGAGTAGTCGCTAACTTTTAAAATAAAATTGCAGCTTTTTCCAAAAAAAAATATATATAATCACATTTTCCGACTACATACCGACTACTACTTAGTAGGTAAGTAGCAAAAAGTAAAACCCTTTAGTTTGACCAAAAACTTGACCAAAATGGAGTTTAGGGATCCCACTACTATTTAGTAGGTATGTAGTGGTAGATGGTGGGTTCTCAAACGATCGACTATATTCCTACTACAATTTAGTCGGAAGGTGTGGAATAATTAAGATTAAAATTAAAAATTGTCAAATGTGGTCAACATGTTGACCAAATTTGACTGCTTTTTTATTTTAACATTAAACCTAAATTATCAAAATAATAAAATGAAAAACGCAAGAAAATATTATATAATAGACATAAAAAATAATGTTGTACAAGTTAATGTTTTAAACCATTCAAATACAAATAAAAAAACATAAAATACAAGGACTTAATTTGGCGGAGGCGAGGAGGGGTTGTCTTTCTACAAAGCAAGGCGCATAAAGTGGAACATATTGTGACCTCTTCTCTCAACCGCGATGCTCCTCCATGAGTGCATCATGCTCCTCCCTTGAAATGTGCTAGCTGAGTTGGCTCCTCAACCCCGTCATAGCTCTAGACTATCCAACCTCTCGCTTCATCACTGGGTGGGAAGGGCTCCGGTATGAGGACTCGCAAGGTGCCACAACTCGCTACATAAACCGTGCCGCATCACCAACACCAAACACACTCTTGGAGTTCTTCTTCGCCGACCTCGTGATTCAATATTTTGACCTCAAAATAGGCGCCATTAACCTCCTCATCGCGATCGAGAAGATTGGCAAAGAGGCGTAAGGTATTCGCCCTAAACAACAAAAACAATATATTTTGTAAAAATTTTACAGAAGAACACTATAAACTAACTAAACCAAAACTTAAAAAAAACCCTGAAATATTGTAAAAACATTCTAAAATCCAATATTCTAAGACATTTATTTTACCAAACATTTAATTTACCAAAAGCTAATCTACCAAAAAACTAACGAAAACAGCTATCAAACCAGCATTTCCTCAAAATCCAATATCAAATAAACCTAAGAAATATTCTAAAACATTTAATTTATATCACAAGCTAACCTACCAAAAAACTAACTAAGCTACGGTTCAATGATAACCAAAAAAGATAATCTAAAAATAAGTAATATAGATCAGAAAATTCACATACGTGTATGGCCTTGGACTTCTCGTTGACCCACTGCAACCCGTCCTTTGTACGCACCTTATGAGTGCGTAGAAACAACTCATAAGAGAGCGGCGTGCGTTGCTGCTCTTGTTCCTACAATAACAAAGTTGAAGGTTATACGAAATTAAGTTTAAATATTGGTGCGTATAAAAATAATAAACCAAATTATTAGAAGTTTAAGGTTATACCAAGATGCGCAATGTCCTGCGCTAGATTAACGATCCGCCGGTGGGGTGACTCTGCCGACCACGCTTCATCGCCCTTCCTCTCCTTCCTCCGGACCGACTAGCCTACTTTTACTTTCCGCAGTACCCACGCTCCCAAGCCTCCACGATGCCCGTGGGCTTTAGACTGTATTTTCTTCATAGAACTTTCTTTGATGATGCATAATGTCCTGTACCGAAGCTTGGCCCTTTCTCCCACCCTCAGCCGAAGTGATAGAGGTATCCCAATCCCATTGTTTCTGAAACGATTAAAACAATTAGTATTAGTATAACAAAGCAAGTCAATAAAAAGTTAATCAAATAATGAAGAAATGAAGTACATAGCCTTACTTGAACTGGTTCCAATAAACTCGATCGCTTGCCGGATAGTGCTTCCAAGCCCATCCATTAGGATCTTGGTAGGTCTCAAACGCCCACGGATGGACGTGGATATTTGGTCGCCACCTTATGTGGCAAACGCGCTTCGCAAACAACCATTGTGGGGTGGAAGAGTATGCGCTGCGCCCTGCAAGCAGGTCAACTCCGGTGTCCTAGCGCCACGCTTGGGCATGTGGACGAATCGAGAGGAGTGATGTTCTCCCGTCTCCTAAAATCGGACTCAAAAATGCTCCTCTAAACCTTGAGAAGGGTGAGAGAGCGATGTATGACGAGGCTCAACTTCAGGCTAAGATCGAGTAGCTGATGGGGGGGTCGAACGCTGATCTTCGCAGCACGGACGCTTATTCGGGTCGTATGGTTGTCCCTGCTCAGGTCAATACTACCCCTAAGTTGTTTCTCATTCTAGGCATCTAAATTTCACAAAAAACTTCATAGAAAATAATAAAAAACCAAAAACACTAAAATATTAGAAATTATAAATAATTTCGAAAATCAAAAATTATAAATAATTTCGAAAATCTTATAAACAAAAAATCAGAGATTATTTCGAAAATAAAAAAAAATTAAGAAAAAATCGGAAATATATACCCTAAAAAATCTGAGACAAACCCTAATTTCATGCAAGATTACTAAACAAAAAAAACATGTAAGTAAACAATTTAATTTCATTGCAAGATACATATTACATGAAATAAATTAAAAAAGAAACAAACATATTAGAAAATCAAACCCTAAAAAACATGAAATTGACGTAAATAACACGTAAAAAAATACAAGAAATTACATGCAATAAACCCTAATTTCATGCAAGATAGTTGGAATATTCGAAATTTTAATAATTAAAAACCCTAATTTCATGCAATTAACATATAACAAATAACAAAAAAAATCATGTTCATAATCATTCTTATAATCAAACCAACAAACCCTAAAAAACATGTATTTAATCTAAATTTCAAAAAAAAAAAATTAAAAAGAAGACTAACCTTTAATAGTCGGAGTGTAGTTGTGATTCACTAGTCGGAGAATGACACAAAAACTGGTCGGAAATGAGGACTTAGTAAGAATGTAGTAGGAATATGGTAGGAATGAGAGAAAGAAAGAAAGAAGAAAACGACGAAGAATAGGTTTAGGAAATGAAAATGTTCGAATTTTTGGTGAAGTGCTTGTTTATATATCACGGAGTAAATGCCAACAGAACTACTCGTAAGAAGTTGAAAAGTGAAAAACCTTTTGCTCATGACTAATCTTGCTACCAAACATTAGTCGGTGGTTGGTCGGTGAGATTTTTACGCACCATATTAAATGCCGCCAGTAACTTTTCGAAAAACATCGAATGATAAAACTTTTCAGATTCCGACTAATTTGCGCACGATAGTGCGTAGGTTTAGTCGGTATACTGAAAAGTTTTTTTCTTTCCCAATGCGTCTGACATACAGAGAAGCTTCTCTGGGAAGCTTTCAAATTTCAAAATACCGACCACTCTACGACTGGCATGTAGTCGGTGAGTGGTCGAAATTTCAAAAAATAAAAAAAATCCCGCCTTTGTGATTTAATTTTCTGTTTTGTATTATTATTATTATTATTATTAATATTATTATTATTATTATTATTACTATATGATACTTATCATTTTATAATTATTAAAATTGAAAAAATTAGATTAAAAGATAGAAAAATTACGAGCTAAAGTAACGTTATAAAAATAAACAAACGATTAACAAAACTAAAAAATGTTTGATAATAATAAATAAACATATAATTATTAAAAACATATTATTGGGTTACATAATTGTCATCGACATCATCGTCGTCAAATAGAACTAGATCTTCGTCGGTGTCTTCATTTTCATCGACGCAGAACGGTTTCCCCGCTTAGGTGTAACAGTTCTCCAACCGGATCACAAAGCTCGACTTTGCCTACTAAAAACATCTTCATTCGCCACAAAATCCCGTGCTTTCTCTTCTATTTGGAAAGCTGGGTCCCTCAATTGCTTTGATCCATTTTTGGAATAGCTCGCCAATCTTTCATGTTTTGCCTTAAGCCGGATAAGGTAAAAATAAACTTGGGAAGCTTGACTAGCTAGCACAAACATCGCATTTCTACGGATCGACCAATATGAACGCCAACCGCTTTGTAACGCGATGGATTCCCTCGCATCAGGGCGATCCGGGTGGTAGTCCGGGTCAAACCATTGACATTGAACAAAGTGACCTTTTTAATGGAAGTGCTTCATACGAGGTCTATAATGTCCTCTAACTTACCATAAAAACGGCTTTCATCCGCATCTATCATCGATTTCACACACACCCCCCGTTTCTCGAGATTTTTTTTGGAATGGGAGATAGTGTAAATCTATAACCATTCACGTAATGATATCATAGCGACGCGTCTCGCAAAGGTCCCCCGAGGTCCTTTAGAATATCGCAAAATATCCACAACGCAAAAACCCGGCCCCTAGACGCATATAAAATCAATAATTCAAAGTTAATTGATAAGCTTTAACAACAAATTACGATGGTAAAGGTGTACTCACAACTGCTTTAAACCTGGAACCGGTTGACCACATGGTCAACTTGCCTCAAGGCTTAGATTGGGTTCTGACTTTGTGATTAAGTGTACAATTGATCATAAAATTGATTCACCTCATAATTTCGCAGAACATAAGTCCGAGCAATGTTGAGATCTCGCTCATCCAAAGATAAGAGCCTTTACCTATAAAATTTGATTGGTGTGAATATGGACAAAACACCCGACCACCGCTATCAAAGCATCCGCATCGCTTCTAGGAAGACCTCAACTCTCAGTCGAATGTCCGCCCAAAGTAATGCGAGACAAAGTATGATGCTTCTTCCTAAGATATGCAAGCATGCATCGAGGCCCTCAACATGTTTGTTTTGACATTGCTTTAAATGTCAAGATACCGTAATTTAATCCTAGTATTAATTATTAAGACATGTAAAAGTGACCAAAAATGAAATAATACTTTTGTTTAGACATGTAATAGTAGTTACCTCTCAAAGGGGTACATCCACCTATATTGTACGACGCCAATTTTGCTCGTAAACAAGTGAAAGCGATGTTCCATAACATCGAAGAAGTTGAGGATAAGTTCAGCTTACAAGCAAGATTTCTCGTTTCAACCTCCACATATTCAAGTAGATATCTTCGGAGAAGTAAGACTCTAAAAACAGACTAACTTCGTAGTGCTTCCCAAACATTATCGGCAAAGAACTCCCTAAATGCTATTGGAATTAGTCGCCGATGAACATATGACAATCATACTCTTTCATCCCAATTATCTCGATGTTTAGCCATGTCGATATTCCCGCTAAATTGGAAACATAACCATCAAGAAATCTTAGAGTCTTAAGCCAATCTAGAAGGACAACCCTTTGTTCTCTCGTTGAGTGTGTATATGCTTTGGGATGGTAGAACCCACTGGATGCAATCGACGGACCCGAAGCTCAACTAAATCTTGACGGCTCTAGATGATCCCTTAGTTTTTCTCCCACACACATTATTGTGTTGAAAATGTTATCAAAGAAGTTTTTCTCAATGTGCATCGCCAAGGTCTGGACGATCATGTTTGTGCTCCAGTACGGCAAATTCCAAAAAATACTTCTCTTCTTCCATCCAACACAATGTTTACTGACTTCCGCGTTGTACTCCACCCCGACATCATCGAATAAGCTGGAAAGTCGTTGATTATCCACATCAAAGCTGCATGAAGTTGAAAGTTCTGCCTCTTGGATACGTCGTACGTTTGGATCCCATCTTCCCACAACAGCTTTAACTCATGTATCAATGGCTGCATACGATCAATCTTATGTTTTGGATTGTTAGGGCTCGTGGACGCATCACCGCTAAGAACATGTAACGCTTTTCGCACATCAAGGGCGGAAGATTGTATGGAGTTAGATACGCCGCAGATGAATACGCTGACCCGAAATGCCCAAAGGGTTGAAACCATCCGCACAAAACCCCGCCTCACATTTCTTATCTCCCGCAAAATCCGGATGTGTCGCGTGAAAGTCAACCGTGCCTCATCGTCCTGAGGGAGACACATCTCTCCATCTTCCAACGATGCTCTCGCGATGCCACCTCTATGGGCGGGCAGAGTCGCAGACGCATACAACCGCGTAGCCTAGGACCAAGGGAAAGTAGTGGAACTCGCTCGGGGTATTATCCGATATCCATCTAGAAACCCCACACTCACCACATTGGGTCATACTTTCAGGCCCCAATAACATATACACCCATTAACACAACAAATTAATCTTCTTACCGCAATCAAGAGCCGAAATTTGCTTCTTCGGGTCGTGAAAAACTTGTTTCATCCGATTATCTTTCGAACAATTCAATAATGAATTGACATAATTCATCATAAAGTCTCTCTCGTATATCTAAAGTCCGCCTTCGCTTATCATCCTTCCTACGAACCATTATCCGAGTACCGCTTCACAAACTGTGGTACACGTGTAAGTGCGTCTTAACATATCAAAGAACCGCTGCTTGGGGGTTCTGATCTTCATCAGTATATGTACAGGCTAATATGGTATATTTATGCATACATCATCACAAGCGTAGAAAGTGATGATGTGTATCCGAAATGTACTCAGCCGCATCGTAACCATTTGTGCATAGGGATTTTGAACTGTACTGTTGTGGCTCAACCGATAATCAAGATAAATGTGCATCGCCAAAACATTTGTGCATACCAATCGTAGTAGTTTTCAACAAAACCCCTTTTTTAAAAGATGATTTCTTACTACATTTGGAGCCCACACTCTACGATTACGCGACTTTTACACTATTATCTAACTTCTTCTCATTTTTCGGCAAATTTTATAAATTCTTCGACCCCTTCTAAATATCTATTTTCCTTCCCTCCTTTAGAACATCGCTGGTACATCCAACTTCTTTCAGTTTGTAAGTCCATTGCTATTTGCTCTGCAAAACAACAAATACCACAGCTTAAAAAATATTTTCACGTAAAAAAAAAAAAAAATTAAAACATTACTCACTCAAACAAATACCAAGGTATCACGCTAAGTGGCGTAGATACATAAAGTTGTTGCTCATTCATTACAAAATGATTACTTTTTGACCATTTGACGATTTAATTTGACTGATTTGATAGCCTGCTACTCGACTACTTTTACATAACGTACCGTAGACAGTTCCTGACATTTATTTAAAAAAAATTTTAATAAGGTTTTTTTCGGGCCATTATTGGGTGAACATTATAAGTACTATGAAAAAATATTAGTTTTCTTTATTATTCTCTCGAATGTACTATGAAAAATTGAAAACGTTAAATTTTTTTATAGTACGCATAAAAGAGAATAAGTAAGAAAAACCACTAATTAGGTTCAGTACTCATAATTATTATAACGAAATGGCACCAAAAAAAATCTTATTAAATGTTTTTTTACAACAAATAGAACCATGCTCAAAATCATTAAATTTATGTTTTTCAATTCATCCCTCTCTTCCCGAATTCATACTCGATTGAAATTAACCAAGTATGAATCCGAAGAAGAGAGGGGCAAAGTAAAAAACAACGCAAGCATCTACTTGTTTAAAGTAAGCAAAACATATCTAATATTATACCTAAAATATTTGGAGAGAATAAAGTAGAGAGAAAGTAAGGAGGTAAAATGTAAAATGTAAGATAGATTTACGTTGACGGCTATTTATAGAAAAATTCCAGAACAATCGCCTCATTTTTCCGACTAATGTCCGACTCACCTGCGACTACAAAGCACGTATCATTGCCGTTCATCAAAGGTTGGCCTGCGATTTTGGATTAAAATAAACCGACCAATCTGACTAGATGAATGCAGTAATAGTTGTATATAATTAAAAAATTTTAATGAGCTTTTTATCCGGCCATTTTGGAGTTCAAATTATAAGTACTATTTCGATTAAGTACTTATAATTATTACAACAAAATGGCACAAAAAAGCTCATTATAATTTTTATAAAATGAACCATTAAATTTATGTTTTATCACTTCATCCCCCCTCACTGCACTCGATTGAAACTAACCGTATGCAGAGCCGAGGAAGGACAAAGTTAAAAACATATTTTAATCGTTTTAACACATTTTTTATTACATATTCACTAGCAATCGCAATGATTTATTAAAAAAATTTAATGAGGTTTTTCCGCCATTTTGAGGTTACAATTATAAGTACTAAGTTGAAATTGTGTTTTTACTTAAAAATATCCTTGTATGTACTATAAAAAAATTGAAAACGTTAAATATATGTTTCTCAAAATTGTAAAAAATGAGCATCGTAAATTTTACTTTTTTTATGAGTTGAATAAGAAACTATTTTTCATTGCATGGCATTGGCTCCTCCATAGTGCAATTTACATTTCACAAATATCCTCCAGTTCACATTAAGTTCCTATATGTTTTTGACACTAATCATATGTAAAACAAATAGGAACTACTTAATGGTGAACGAGGATGTACAATAGGCGTAATTACCACTATCGAGGAAAACCAACGCTCCGAAATCAAATTATTCTTTTCACTAGCAATTATAAGTAAAATAATACGTGCTCATTTTCTACAATTTTGAGGAACATATTTTAATCGTTCTAACACATTTTTAGAGTAAACGCATACAAGACAATAAGTAAGAAAACAAATATTTCGTTAAGTTAAGTACTCATAATTATTACAACAAAATGGCACCCAAAAAGCTCATTAAATTTTTTTAACAATAAATACAACAATTAAATTTATGTTAATCATTTCATACCACCCTTCGCGACAAAGTTCATCGCTATAATATCAAATTTATGTTTACAATTTGTCCCGTTCAACCCACCCTCACACTTGAGAGAAGAAACTCGAGTGTGAGAGTGAGGATGAACGGGGCAAGTGAGAAACATGCCAAAGACCATTAGACCACTTTTTACAATAAATGGAACCGTTAATTTTATATTTTTCAACTTGTCCCTCTCAACCTCCATCCCCTACTTGATCGATAAACATTCAAGCGTAGAGGGTGAAAGAAAAGTGAGAAAAATGACATTGAGCGTGGGTATTTATAGACAAAATCAGGAGGTTTCCGACTATTTAACGACCAAAAAATAGTCGGAAAAGAGTCGTAACTAAAACAGGTTTTTTCACATTTTTTTTTATTTTTTTAGGACAATTTGCGACTACCTACCGACCAAATAAGTGGTCGGGAAAATGCGACTAGTGATTGGGTCGCAATTCGGTCGGAATATTGCTACCATATGCTTCCAGTCGGAATTTAGTCGGAATTTCCGACTACATGTGAATAGTCGGTAAAGTAGTCGGTATGTTCCGACTAAATATGGGTAGTCGGTATTTTTGGTCGGAAAATTGTAAAATTTTTGTAGTGGTTGGAGCAAAAGAGGAATTAGCAGCATTATCAAAACCTAAGCCAAGTGAAGTGTGTGTTGGTGAAACCTGGGTGGTAAATGGTGGTGGAGTAGAGGGTATAGGTGATGGTGGTGGTGGTGGTGATGGAATCCGATGACATGGTGGTGTGTTTGGCTTTGGTGAGGGAGGTTCATTGGTCATAGGCTCATTGGTGTTGTGAGAGGTAGTTTCATCAACCATAACAACAGGACGCTTTGAAGCAAGTCTACTACTTTTTCTAGGTGTTAGCACCGGCTTCTTCTTAATCTGCATAAGTACCTCCTCATCACTAGAAGTCTCATCGGAATCAATTTCCTCTTTTTCCTCACCTTCTTCCTCGCTTGAGGCTTCCCCCTCACTCATTGCTTCCCCCTGTTCCCCTTGTCCTTGGGCTTCTTCTAGTGCCCCTTGGGGACAACCTTCTGCCTTATCAATATTGGAAGAGGGAACAGTCTCCTGATCCTTTTTCTCCTGATCCTCCTGTTCCTCTCCGTTTTCTTCTTTTTCCTCTTTTTCTTCCCTCTCTTCCTCATTCTTATCATCATCAGAACTGACTTATTCAACCTCCTCAACGATGTCCTATAGTATCCCCTTTTCATTTAATCTTAGGTGCAAACTGTTAATGTAACACCCTCTAAATTAAGTTCGTACAACTTAAAGATATTTTTGTTTATTAAAAACAAAACTATGACTTAGAGAGTGTTATTGGATACAAAACGACGCAAAAAGAACGTAATAAGATCATTTAAATTAAAGCGGAAGGTAAAATATTCAAATTACAATTTGATAGAAAGTTTAAAAAAAAACTTAAAAATAAAATACGATAGACTTTAAATAACTTTTTAGGTGTTCTTATTCTAAGCATCCTCAATCAAAAATTCCCCTAAATTAACCTGCAAAAATAAGAAGGAAACAAGAAAGACAAAATAAACAAAAATTAGTTTAAACTGAGTAATTCGACTCAATTCCGTAAAATTTATTAGCAAATAATTTAAAATATAAATCGACTTGATAAGTAAAACAGTTTAAATAATTTATCATATTCAAATTTGTCGGGCATAAGAAAGATTAAAATAATTTAGAGGAGAAATGTGAATCCTAGTAGGCCGGGACTAATCCCTGTTAACCGCCTACTTCAACAAAGGTCGTCACCTTAATAATAATGGCCAATCACAAGAGTCCCTAGTGTGCACACCCCTTCTACTTGGATCACAACAAATAGAACGAAGACAACAGAATATAATATGAAATATAAATAATATGGTTTGTGGGTAGCTATACTAACCCAACAAAACACACTGTTCAACACCCTTACGGGTTACATTTTCCTCGTAATATTAGTTGAGATATTATCGTTGATTTTATATCGATCCAAAATTAACCGTCGTGAAAACTTATAATAACACAATTTAATTTACTCTTTATAATACTTTAAAATTTATCATTATTTTAAATTTCGACTATAGATAATCATAGTCGGTTACTAGGTTAAAATAAAATCAGGCAAATAAGACAATGAATAAAAGATTTCAAAGCAAGTTGTATAACATATGAACAAGAATATTATTCGTATAAATAAAATTAGTTTATATTTTATAAAAGTATATTTTATGGTTATCTCGGGTAACGGATAGGAGTTTAATGGACATCGAAATTACCTCGAGTAGTGCAAAAGGTGTCGAAGGTTATGAAAAACTAATAATAATACGTCGCTTCTACGGCTCTTCCGGAATCTCCGTCTACAATTTAGGTTGAAAGGAAGGTTATAAGATAATCGAATTGTAATACCCCTTTAAGAAATAAAATAAAATTTAGCTTTAAGATTAAAGGTTTAAATAAATCGAAATTTGACAAAAGACATACTTTAAAATAAATTACGAGTATAATTTTATTAGAATTGTTGATGTTGAAGTAAAGATATAAGGAGTAATAGATTAAAATAATTTTAAAAGTAAAAGAGAATTATAAGAAAACAATAGAATGGTTTATTTAATCAATGGAATAAAATATAAAAAAAATAATAAAACTTTTTAAGTAAAACAAAAGAAAGAAAAGAAAAAAAAAGGGTGAAATGAAATAAAGGGTACTCATGAACCCACGTGCCACAAAACCAAAAGAAGGTAAGTCCTTCTTTCATAAAAAAAATCAGAAATAAGAAAGAGAAACTTAAAGAAAACATATGAACAAAACAGCCATGGAAATGGCGTCCAGAAACTCGAAGGAAGAAGAAGAAGAAGCAAGAAGAGGCGAATTTCGTCTACCAAGCATTCGAGGTAGGTATCTCATTCATCTTCTTTACCATTCTTAATTATCTTCTTGACCTTCATACCTTCAGGATGAAAAAAACGAAATCTAGGGTTTTTCAAAATACTAAGACCAGGACTAGTGTAACATCCCGCAGTTTAACTCGGGTCGTTTTAAAAGAGAAAACGACTTTTTGAAGAATTAAATACGGCCCGAGTCAAACCAGGACGTTAAAAGATAATTTAAAACGGATTTCACAACGAAACAAGGCTTGCGGATCGAGTTCTATTAGAGTTATTATGATCTACTAGACATAAAGAAAAACTTAGCAGCGGAGAAATTTGTAAAGGTAAGTCTACTTATTACAACTTGAGAGCGTCAACGCCTCATAAAACCAAACATTCAAAAATACGAAAAACTTAAGTTCATAACAACTCCTGAATCTAGAAATTTATTTCTCCAAGGGTAATCCTCACTCCCCATACCTGCAATTTAACTTACTGATAGTCATTATCCAGAAGGGAACGACATCATCGCAGGATCGTTAAGACCAAAAGTACACGTCAGCAAGAAGTCGCATATCATTTAACCACATATAATAAATTATAACAAATTCATGTAACTGTTAGTCAGCCATACTGTTGTATTCTTTTTCCTGCCATACTGCCAACTCCCATCACCATGATGAGACAATACCTTAGGGGGAGCTAACCCCTAGGCAAGTCTCTATCATAGACACACGTCTTACTTCGGTGCCTATGGTTAAGTATACATACCCCCGCGGTGGCTCATAAGGCTCCATATGCCGCGAGTAGTTCATTCCACCAATTGACGTCATACTACGTCCACTTTAAGGTTAGTGAGGTCATACTACCTCTGCATATTAAAATAACATATAGTAATTTACTTACTCAGAAAAACATCATCATTAATTGTGCTATACGCCCATACTTTACCTTTATTACCATTAACATATGGTACATAATATATACTACAAACTTCGCTGCGTGTACGTACCTTGACCAAGCAAACAATTCACAAACGTCTTAATCAGTTTCTGGTCACGAATCGGCTTCCTACAAGGTTCAATCGTATTCGGGAAATAAGCACACATTCACACTTTCTTCAAATCGATCATAACACATACATACAACTACCACCACACTTAAACACTACACATAACATGCATATTCATCACATTGTCATGACATGTTATACACCCAAAAAAAAACAGCATATGAAACTGTCCAGATGCCTTTCTTAAAACTGTCAAACTGGAAATCCGGCTTCACCGTTGCGTTCGGAAGGCATCAAAACCCTCGGGTACCAATTTTCATGATTTATAACATAGCATAAGTATTTTTAACCTAATTTCAAAGCCAAAATACTCCAAAAACACCCTTTTTTCACAATTTTCCAACCCTACGGGATTTTGTCTATTTTTATTAAAATACATACAAAATTCCAATTTCCACATTTCCTATTAAATCCATATCATAAAATTCATAATTTCATACTCACATAAAAATCATTTTCAAAATTCTCAAATAATTAATTTCTTATAAAATATAAATCTTCCTAAACAAATCATTCATCAATATTTAAGATCTTCATGCCATACCAAAAACATACTCTTATACTACAATGCAATTTCTCCATAAAAATCCTAATTTAAATATGTATATTATCATTATAATTGTTATTATTTTTATACATTCTCCATCATCTTAATTTAACATGTTCATACAAAGCTAAATTCTAAAACAAAACATTCTATACTACCATTTGATAACTATATATAATATCTACATTATTATGTTAATTCATGGAAGAAAGATCATGGTAACAAAAGATCACACACATTGCATAATTCTTACAAGTAAATTTAAACTTGATAAAAAGGTAAAAAAATATAGAATTAACTTACAATTGGATGGAAAAACACCAAGATTCAAGAGTGGGAGAGCCCTAGGCATATGGACAAGCTAGGGTTTGGGAGTGTTCTTTTGATGTTTCTAGGAAGATTGAGAGCTAGAGAGAATTCTTAGGGTTAGGCAATTAAGAGAATTAAGGAAATGAGTAATTAAGGTAGTAATGATTTTTGGTAATAAGAATTATTCTCCTCATATTCTATGGGAGTTACAATTCTACTAATTCCCTCCTAATGGCCGGCTACCCCTTCCATATTCCCTCCTATTTTTCTTTTTTTTTTTTGTTAATTTGAATTAAAATGTTAAAAAGGTTGAATAATACATGATCAAGCCCAAATTGAGATCATAAGACACTAATTATATATAAAAAAATATATAAAATACAAGTAACTTATTAAATATATCGGGAAATTATCGTTTTAAAATGTCGGGGTGTTACAACTAGGGTTTTTGGTTTCTTACCAAGAGTTAGAAAGGGAGTTGAATTGTGAGTCTCTAGGGTTTAGAATGCTCAATTTATAGGCCAATTTTCTGATTTAATTGAGGAAGGAGAATAAATGTGATTGAGTGAATTATGAAAAAATGATTCTGATGAGCAATTAGGGCAGGGAATCATTAAAGAATAATTAGGCAGATTTAAATTTCAAATTTCAAAATATATTTTCTGTTATAATTTGGTTTACACCTGATTTTATTTAAATTCTAATTAATATTTTTGAATTATTTTGTTTTGAAAATATTGGGGTATTACAGTTAAGGCTTTTCGCACCTATTTTATTATTGGAACTCATAAAGAACTGTAGGTCATCTAGAGGTACACTAAACTTTCTGAAAAATCCAAGTTAAAAGCCCTCCATACCCTACCATACAATGCTTCTCTATGCAATCGAATAAATAAGAGATCATTAAAGATGGAAAGTTGATTTTTATATGATAAGCCAAACAATAGATTAGGGTCGCATCAAGAAGATCCACTTCGCTACCCTTGGAATTGCGAGGCAAAATAAATCTATATGCAATATTGTACAGTAATTTGTGGAGTGGCGACAGAGTGTTGTGACTAATCCTTCCTTTCTTTTCTTTTATCCCTAAAAATTTTACCACAGTCTTCTCATTTATACCCGAAGAAACAATTTTTGAACCAACATAATACGTATCAAACCCTATAGCAAGAACACTAAACCATTCACCCAACATCAAGCTATTAAACTTTATTTTGATTTCCTTAACGACACTGGAACATACTCCTTTCTCAATTGAAATTTTGTTTTATGAACTCACGCATCAAATTTGGGTAGATCGGGTAACAAGAAAAATCAAACATCAATGTTTCCTAACCCTTATTTTGTAAAACAGCGTGTAATTGAGGAAATGGGGTAGAGTCATACCATTATTTGTCAAGACCAAACCCTACTAACATTTCTTTAGCAATTTCTTCGGCATTATTCGGATCAACTTGCTTGGTCCTTTTCGTTGGTCTGGACGAAGAACCACCTCTAAAATGGTGTTGTGTCTTTTCATTCCCCCATGCATGGTGGATGTACTGGGTGTGTCTGATTTCGTTGGTTCTTGGGAAGAAGATGGTAGGGCGTTAATTAGTGGTGAAGGATGAACAACTTTGAGTGGTTTGGGTTGTGATCGCTTAGGCGTTTTCTTTTTTGCCGGTTTGTTAGAGGATGATGTTTTTGGGGTTTTCATGGTGGATTAAGAGAGTGGTGAAGAAGAAGAAATAAGAGTGAGTGAGGTTGATGGTAGGGATGGCAATGGATGATGTTTTTGGGGTTTTAACGGGTCTGGGTCTTAAAAATTTAGACCCGTCGGATCCGGGTCGGGTTTGGATTCGTATGAATTCCACGGGTCTGGATCTGGATCCGGATCTCAAAGAAATACCCGTTTTCTTTGATAAACCCTTAATTACTAGGCCTCATTTCTCAAAGTTGAATAATACATGATCAAGCCCAAATTGAGATCATAAGACACTAATTATATATAAAAAGTATATAAAATACTAGTCACTTATTAAATATATCGGGAAATTATCGTTTTAAAATATTGGGGTGTTATAGACTACCCCCCCTTAATAAGGTTTTGACCCCAAAACCATAACATGCAAACATGCAAACTACAACACACATGCAAACAACAACACACATGCAAACACAACAAACACAAGCATGCACGCAATCACCAAACACAACACATAACCAAAGGAAAACTAGGTCAAAATACTCAACGTGCGAAAATCCTATCGCTTTCTACCCCCCTTAAAAAGTTACGTCCCCGTAACTTACTAACCTGAGAGAACAGGTGTGGATACTTCGCTCGCTAGAAGCTTCTGTTTCCCAAGTCGCTTCTTGTGACCGATGGTTTGACCATAGAACCTTAACCATTTCGACGTCCTTTCGCCGAGTACTGCGAACCTTCCTGTCTAAAATCTGAACAGGTTGCTCCTCATAGGTTAGGCTCTCATCAAGCTCTAACTGCTCTGGGTCTAAGACATGCGAAGAAGCCGCAACATAGTGTTTTAACTAGGAGATATGAAAAACATCGTGAACCTTGCCCATCGCATTAGGCAATGCTAACCGGTAAGCTAACTTCCCTATCCTTTCCACAATATCATAGGGACCAATGAAGCGTGAGCTTAACTTCCCACGAGCACCAAAACGAACCACGCCTTTCATCGGCGACATACGGAGAAGGACGTTGTCGCCTACGGCATACTCATCAGGCCGACGACGAAGATCGGCATATGACTTCTGTCGATCCTGGGCCACCTTCATTTTTTCGCGAATTAACTTGACTTGTTCAGTCATCTGAACTAACATATCTGGTCCTAAAGTTATAGACTCGGTGAAATCATCCCAAGACACTGGACTACGACACTTGCGACCATACAGTGCCTCAAACAGAGCCATTTGAATTGTGGCCTGATAACTGTTATTATAAGAGAACTCCACTAGATCCAGATGTTCATCCCATGAACCCTGTCATTCCATGGCTACCGCTCTCAACATGTCCTCCAACACCTGATTAACACGCTCGGTTTGACCATCCGTCATAGGGTGAAAAGACGTACTATAAAGAAGAGTGGTTCCCAAGGCTTGCTGTAACGATTTCCAGAAATGTGACAAGTATCGAGTGTCCCATGATACCGCACCACTTATTTAATGTAAGCGCGAGCAAGTTGTTCCATATCCCACTTACAGTTCATCGGAATAAACCTTGCAGACTTAGTAAGCCTATCCACAATAACCCAAAGAGTATCATTACCAACCTTAGATCGTGGCAGACCTAAGACGAAGTCCATTGAAATGTCATCCCACTTCCATACCGGAACTTCCAAGGCTTGTAGTAATTCAGCTGGCCTTCGGTGTTCGCTCTTAACCTTTTGGCACGTTAAACACTTAGAAACAAATTCGGCAATGTTCTTTTTCATACCCGACCACCAAAACATACCTTTTAGATCTTGGTACATTTTGTCTCCTCCAGGATGAACAGAGTATCTCGAGTTGTGTGCCTCGTTCAGCAGATTGTCCTTTAAAGAGTCGCATCAATCCGGTACACACCATCGCCCTTTAAAACGAAGGCTACCATCCTCATGAATTGTAAAGCCTTCGGCTTTCCCTTCACTCGCCTGTCGTAACTTAATGAGCTTGTGGTCGTCCATTTGTCTAGCCATAATCTCCTCAAAGAACGTAGGTCGAATGGACAGAGCTCCCAATTTGGCTTCCAATTCCCCTTTTTTGATTATCTCTAAGTTCATTCTCTCGAACTCCTTACTTAACTCCTCAGACGTTATCAATGTCGCCACAGAGTGTTTTGATTTCCTACTCAAAGCATCAGCGACCACATTTGCGCGACCCTCGTGATAAGGAATCTCCAAATCGTAATTACTGATTAATTCCAACCAACGCCGTTGTCGCAGATTCAACTCGGGTTGTGAAAACAAGAATTGTAAGCTTTGGTGATCTGTGAAGATCGTACATTTCACACCGTACAAATAATGACGCCAGATCTTCAACGCAAAAACCACAACTGCTAGCTCTAAGTCATGCATTGGATAATTGACTTCGTGAGTCTTCAATTGTCGCGAAGCATAAGCTACTACCTTTCTGTCTTGCATCAAGACACACCCCAAACCATGTTTGGAAGCATCGCTATAAACAGAGTACTCCAAAGAAGGATCAGGTAAGACCAATACTGGAGCAGTAATTAACTTTTCCTTCAACAACTGAAAGGCTCTCTCGCAGTCTTCGGTCCACTCAAACTTCTTCTCCTTCTTCATCAAGGATGTAAGCGGACGAGCAATACGGGAGAAGTCCTTCACAAAACGACGATAGTACCCTGCTAAGCCCAAGAAACTCTGAATTTCCGTAACATTTTGAGGTGTAGACCAGTCTCGGACGGCCTCCACTTTCGTCTGATCGACTGAAATTCCATCTTTAGAAACGAGATGACCTAGGAAAGCCACTTGTTCTAACCAAAACTCACACTTCGAGAATTTTGCATACAACTGATTTTCCCTTAGAATCTGCAAGACTAACTTTAGATATTCTCGATGTTCTTCTGGGGTCCTAGAGTATACTAAGATGTCATCAATGAACACCACCACACATTTATCGAAGTATGCATTAAAAACCCGATTCATCAACCCCATAAAAGTTGACGGTGCGTTCGTCAACCCAAAAGCCATCACGGTGAATTCGAAGTGTCCATACCTCGTTCTGAAAGCTGATTTACTGATATCCTCCTCCTTAATACGTAACTGATGATACCCTGACCGCAGATCAATCTTTGAAAAGATCCCGGCTCCTTGTAGCTGATCAAAGAGATCATCAATCCGTGGTAACGGGTATTTATTCTTAACAGTGACCTTATTAAGTTCCCTATAATCAATATAAAGACGCATTGTCCCATCCTTTTTCCTCACAAGTAACACCGGGGCTCCCCAGGGCGAAACACTACGTCGTATATAACCTTTTTCTAACAACTCCTCTAATTGAACCTTCAATTCCTCCATCTCCTTTGGGGCCATTCGGTAAGGAGCTTTTGAAATTGGCCTTATCCCAGGTATTAATTCAATCGAAAAGTCTACGTCTCTCCTTGGTGGCATACCAGGAATTTCTTCCGGGAACACATCCATAAAGTCACTGACCACTGGGATTTCCTCAAGTCGTACCTCCCGCTCTTTTACCTTACTTATGCTACACAGAAACCATGGTTGCCCTTGTTTGATTAACTTTCTAACTTCCAATGACGACACGATCTTTACCTTTGGTCCTTTAGGAAGGTTCCTATGTTTAACCGTCTCTCCCCTAGGCCAACTTAGAGTCATAGACTGTTCTTCACAATCTATTATCGCTTTGTATCTACCTAGCCAATCCATCCCAAGTATTACATCCAGGTCATCCATTTCTAGAGAAAATAAATCACTCGGAAAGTTTACCTTCCCTATTCTGACCGACACTTCACGAAACAACATATTACAATAAAAAGTCTCTCCAAAAGGAATAGCGACGGAAAAAGGTGTTTCCTCGGGGTTTTCCAACCCTAAGTCCTTAACTCTAGAGTGATTTCCTTTAAACCTAGGGTTTGTGGCACCCCCCAAGTTTCGACCAAAGTTACCAGCATTGTGGTTTCCCCTTCCAGCTTCGTTGTTACCCCGTCCGTTACCGAAACGTTGTTGTTGAAAACCTCGATGATTTCCCCCTTGGAGCTCTTGTTGTCCCAAGCGAGTATAGCATTCATACATCCTATGACCCGGTTTACCGCAGTGAGAGCAGTCACTAACATTCCCCGACAGTCCCTTCCTGGGTGATTTCTCTTTCATTTTCTACAGTTATAAATTCTTTCATTTCCATTGCGGTCATACAAAGGTTTCGGTATCCTAACCTCTGGTGTCGAATCCCCCCTACTCTTGCTATTCTGGCCTGCATGGAAGCCTTTTTCCTGGAAGCCTCCAAACGGCTTATGTTTCTTGAATTGGTTGTGATCGGGATTACTCACACTCACTGCATTCTGAAATAGGGGTTCATTCCTCTTATCCCCACTTTGACCCATTTTCTCTCGTTCTTTCCTAATAACATTTCCAACCTGAGCAACTCTCTTGTACAACTGGTCTAACGTGTCGTACCTATCAGTCTCAATGTGTTTTGTGTCTCATACGACAACCCTAATTCGAACCGCTGAATTTTCTTTCCTTCCGTTGGAACATCCTCAGGGCAAAAATTCAAATATTCCATAAATTTCTGGTAATACTCGTCCACTGTTAAATTTCCCATTTCGAACCTAGCAAACTCATTGGATTTGTCCTTCCTCATATGAGGCGGGTAAAACTGATCCCTTAACGCCCCCTTAAAACTTTCCCAGCTTAAGTCACCATCGTTTTCAGCTACTAACCTTGCCTTGCTATGTGTCCACCAATAGTCAGCGTCTTCCACTAGGAAAAACGCGGCTTGGTCAACCATGAACTCAGCGGGACATCTCACCACACTGAAGAGCTTGTCAAATTCCCTTAGCCATTTTTCTAGCATGGAAGGTTCACCTTTCCCACTGTAAGTCGAAGGTTTACTCTGAGCTATCCTCTTACTTATTGAGGAAGCTCTTTCCTCCAGAGATTTCATTCTAGGGTTTCTTGCGCCTGCTAAGGCCTTAACTAGGTTTCGCAGTACACGGTCAGAGTTTCTTCGTGGCGTAGACCTATTCAGGAAGGGTGGCATGCTGGCAGGTATACTGCATAAGGTTAAACGAGGTGTGTAAATATATAGTTCTATAGCGTCTGTAAATAAAGAAAACTCATACTAGTATTGTTCTAAAAAAAAAACAAACACGGTGATCGTGCAAAAGGTGAGAAGGTTATGAACAGAATCTGCAACTGAATCCTTACCCTTTTCTAACAAGAGAATTTCAACAGCTATTCATTTCTACTTACTAGGGTTCAACTTTTATATACATCTCATGCATTCTCACTTGCCCTCTTATGAGGGCAACAAATAAATAAAAAACAAAATAATCACAAGGATGGTAAATAAAGGATAATATCACAAAGATAAACAATATTCGAATTAAATATAGAAATGCAATATTATTCCAATCCAAAAAAAATTACTTGGGTATAAACTCCCACATAACCATTGTTCGGTTACTACAAAAGTCCGATAATTAAACAGCAAAATTGCCCAATCAACAAAATTGTTCACGATGTATTATTACTACGAAACTAGACATACGATCACGTACGCATGCATACTCATATAAAATAAACAATTAGGCAAAGAAAGGCGACGCATCCAAACGGTCCTGATCTTCCATGTATTGATCAGGGTCAAAATCAGTATCACCAGAGTCATCGCCAGAGGTGCTATCAGAATCAGAAGGAGTTCCGACAGGCATAGAATCACTTAGGGCAAGCTGCTCCACGGAATCAGAAAGTTTCACAATGATCGGTTCAGGTGGGCTCTCTTCCCACATGGTGATCTCACTTTCCTCCTCACTCATAGGGTCCTCTCGCCTCACTGGCCAACCCCCTAGAATTATCACATCGCTATCGCTATCGCTCATAATATCATCTCTATTGGCGGTTCCCCTCTCCACATCAGCATTATAACCGTCTCCCATGATATCCTCATAAGGATCTCCTACCACTCTTAAGGGCTCTACCTCTAAAATTCCTTTCGGTTCCTCATTGAAATTTTCCTCAAGGTCTACCTCAGATTCTTCTTATGGGTCCTCATCGGGGTCCTCCTCAGGGTCTTCTTCGGGATCCTCCTCGGAATCTAACTCATCGAAGTTTATAATTAATACCGAGTTAGGGTCTACTACGGGTACAACCTCCTCAATAACATCAGTTCTGGCTCCACTAGACTCCGGAATGTCCAATCCATTCCGACCCACAGTCTCTACCGGTCCAAACCTCCTGTCAAGATCACGGTACAATTGTTCTCTCTTTTCCGTCATTTCAGCCATCTCATCTTCCATTATCCTTTCATACACTTGTTTGGACTTCTTGTAAATCATTTCCATTCGGTATTTGTAGTCCAAATCGTTTTCTCCCTCCTTTCGATCCCAAATTCCCAGAGCCTCAATCTCTGCCCAAACTGGGGCATTAACTAAGGCCCTCCAAGGTTCATCTAGGGTATTAATTCCCTCCTCAGCTGGTTTCTTTCCTTTATCCATGATGGAAAGGTAATAATCGACTTCCTGACTCACAAAGAAAGAAAACGAGACAATCAAATACCGAGATAAAACAAGGGTAATAATTCAGAATACCACAGATGTATACACAGAGGTTTTACCAGTCACACATCACAAGTATCCATCACAAAATAGTTAAAGACACCAAGCAAATCACATCATCCCCTTAATGTCTACCCCTTACTCTCGTCATCACTTATTCTTCGTTAATTCATTGGTTTAGATAAATAACACTAAATAGAACTCCCGCTCTGATACCAATTGTAACATCCCGCAGTTTAACACGGGTCATTTTAAAAGAGAAAACGACTTTTTGAAGAACTAAATACGGCCCGAGTCAAACCAGGACGTTAAAAGATATTTTAAAACGGATTTCACAACGAAACAAGGCTTGCGGATCCAGTTCTATTAGAGTTATTATGATCTACTAGACATAAAGAAAAACTTAGCAGCGGATAAGTTTGTAAAGGTAAGTCTACTTATTACAACTTGAGAGCATCAACGCCTCATAAAACCAAACATTCAAAAATACGAAAAACTTAAGTTCATAACAACTCCTGAATCTAGCAATTTATTTCTCCAAGGGTAATCCTCACTCACCATACCTGCAATTTAACTTACTACTAGTCATTATCCAGAAGGGAACGACATCATCGCAGGATCGTTAAGACCAAAAGTACACGTCAGCAAGAAGTCGCAAATCATTCAACCACATATAATAAATTATAACAATTTCATGTAACTGTTAGTCAGCCATACTGCTGTATTCTTTTTTCCTGCCATACTGCCGATTCAACTCCCATCACCATGATGAGACAATACCTTAGGGGGAGCTAACCCCTAGGCAAGTCTCTACCATAGACACACGTCTTACTTCGGTGCCTATGGTTAAGTATGCATACCCCCGCGGTGGCTCATAAGGCTCCATATGCCGCGAGTAGTTCATTCCACCAATTGACGTCATACTACGTCCACTTTAAGGTTAGTGAGGTCATACTACCTCTGCATATTAAAATAACATATAGTAATTTACTTACTCAGAAAAACATCATCATTAATTGTGCTATACGCCCATACTTTACCTTTATTACCATTAACATATGGTACATAATATATACTACAAACTTCGCTGCGTGTACGTACCTTGACCAAGCAAACAATTCACAAACGTCTTAATCAGTTCCCGATCACGAATCGGCTTCCTACAAGGTTCAATCGTATTCGGGAAATAAGCACACATTCACACTTTCCTCAAATCGATCATAACACATACATACAACTACCACCACACTTAAACACTACACATTACATGCATATTCATCACATTGTCATGACATGCTATACACCCAAAAAAAAAACAGCATATGAAACTGTCTAGAAACCTTTCTTAAAACTGTCAAACTGGAAATCCGACTTCACCGTTGCGTCCGGAAGGCATCAAAACCCCCAGGTACCAATTTTCATGATTTATAACATAGCATAAGTATTTTTAACCTAATTTCAAAGCCAAAATACTCCAAAAACACCCTTTTTTCACAATTTTCCAACCCTACGGAATTTTGTCCATTTTTATTAAAATACATACAAAATTCCAATTTCCACATTTCCTATTAAATCCATATCATAAAATTCATAATTTCATACTCACATAAAAATCATTTTCAAAATTCTCAAATAATTAATTTCTTATAAAATATAAATCTTCCTAAACAAATCATTCATCAATACACTACAAAAACAAATCAAGATGGCTTCAATCCGTAGCGAAGCATGGCTACGGTATGGCTACGGATGCCAACAGTCGCTAGACTTGGCTACGGCTATTTTCGAAGCCATACCGAAGCCATTATTTGGCTACGCCCACTAACCGTAGCCATCCCGTAGCCATAGCTTGGTTTTCTTCCGAAGCCATTTGATTTGCACAAGTTTCCAAAAATTTGCTGCAGTGACTTGCCTTTTCAACTTTCACCCGGTTTTTTCTTTCATTATTTATTTTTTCTTTACACTTCTTTCCTCATTAATCTACTTCCCTAAAAAATTTTACTCTCAATCTTCATTCTTGGTGGTATTTTCAATCTTCATACGAAATTTTCACCATCTTCAACCGTGAGTGTTCCAACATTAACCCTCAAGCTTCAATATGCATTCCTCAATTTTCGGTTAGTTTTCCTTTGTTTCAGTTTTTTTTATAGTTCAATCATGGTTTTTTGTTTCGAATTTTGTTGTTGTTGTTGTTTATTTTTTCTAATCAAGTTTTTCTTTCTGTTATTTATTTTTCAATCTTGATTTGTCCGAATTTTTTTAAAGTTTTGATGTAGTTGCTTTTTTATAAAAGTTTGAATATTGCTGTTGATTTATGGTTTTTGTATGATTGCTTTTTTATTGTTGTTGTTGTATATTGCTTTTTTACTTTTTCAATCTTGCTGTTAATATTTTTTATAAAAGTTTTTTTTCGGTTATTTTTTTGTATGATTTTTAAGATACTTTTTGTATTAGGGTTTTTGTATTAGGGTTATTTTTTTGTATGATTTTTAAGGTATGGTTAAGGTACTTTTATATTTGGGTTTTCTTATGATTTTTAAGGTTATCGTTGAATGCAGTGGATATTTTTTGGTTTTTGTGCATATTTTAGAGTTTTTCAATGATTTTTTTATGTTAGTATGTTGTTGTTGTTCATTTGTTTGTTTTGTATGTTATGTCTTATTTTTTGTTTGTAATATTTTTTTTTTTTTATAATTTCTGATTTTTTTGTCTTATTAGTTTATACTGTATTTTTTTTTTCTTCTGAATTTTCAAGTGGTTTGGGTGCTCATGGTGGAAGTCTTGGTGCCTCTCATGGATCTCATAACACGCGCGCTTCAGGTGGTTCAGGCGGATATCGTATTAGGCGTGGTGGTGGAAATGGTGGCGGTATAATTAGATGATTTAGGAAGTTCAATATTTCGTCAAAACAATTTCTAATTAAATTTAGTTATTTTATAACTTTTGTAATGTATTTGTGAATATTTTCTTTATTTATATATTTAGTTTGAAAACGAAAAAAAAATAATTAGTTAATTATATTTTTTTTGTCGTATATATTTTATTTGTTATTTTAGTTTTGTTGGTTTTATTTTTTTATTTATTGTTATTTTAAATAAAATAAAACTTAAAATCTAAATTATACACTCCTATAAAAAAAATTTAAATTATAAAATCTTAATTTTTAATAATTAATATTAAAATTTTATTGATAAATAAATTAATAAATAATATTAAAATATTACTAATAAATAATAAATAATAAATAATAATAATTGTATAAAAAAGTTGGGCAATGAATATGGCGTCAGAATGGCTACTGATATGTATTCTGACGCCAAAGATCGCTTCGGAATGATTACGATAATCGACAATGGCTACGCCACTTTTGGCTTCGACTTCTGACAGTAGCCATTCCGACGCCAAAAGGGTGATGGCTTCGAAATGGCTTCAATTTGTTGCCGTAGCCATCTTGTTTTCTTTTTGTAGTGATATTTAAGACCTTCATGCCATACCAAAAACATACTCTTATACTACAATGCAATTTCTCCATAAAAATCCTAATTTAAATATGTATATTATCATTATAATTGTTATTATTTTTATACATTCTCCATCATCTTAATTTAACATGTTCATACAAAGCTAAATTCTAAAACAAAACATTCTATACTACCATTTGATAACTATATATAATATCTACATTATTATGTTAATTCATGGAAGAAAGATCATGGTAACAAAAGATCACACACATTGCATAATTCTTACAATTAAATTTAAACTTGATAAAAAGGTAAAAAAATATAGAATTAACTTACAATTGGATGGAAAAACACCAAGATTCAAGAGTGGGAGAGCCCTAGGTGTATGGACAAGCTAGGATTTGGGAGTGTTCTTTTGATGTTTCTAGGAAGATTGAGAGCTAGAGAGAATTCTTAGGGTTAGGCAATTAAGAGAATTAAGGGAATGAGTAATTAAGGTAGTAATGATTTTTGGTAATAAGAATTATTCTCCTCATATTCTATGGGAGTTACAATTCTACTAATTCCCTCCTAATGGCCGGCTACCCCTTCCATATTCCGTCCATTTTTTTTTTTTTTTGTTAATTTGAATTAAGAAGGATTTAAGGGTTTTGGGCCCGAAAGGTTAAAATGTTAAAAAGGTTGAATAATACATGATCAAACCCAAATTGAGATCATAAGACACTAATTATATATAAAAAAAATATATAAAATACTAGTAACTTATTAAATATATTGGGAAATTATCATTTTGAAATTTCGGGGTGTTACAACTAGGGTTTTTGGTTTCTTACCAAGAGTTAGAAAGGGAGTTGAATTGTGAGTCTCTAGGGTTCAGAATGCTCAATTTATAGGCCAATTTTCTGATTTAATTAAGGAAGGAGAATAAATGTGATTGAGTGAATTATGCAAAAATGATTCTGATGAGCAATTAGGGCAGGGAATCATTAGAGAATAATTAGGCAGATTTAAATTTCAAATTTCAAAATATATTTTCTGTTATAATTTGGTTTACACCTGATTTTATTTTTATTCTAATTAATATTTTTGAATTATTTTGTTTTGAAAATATTGGGGTATTACAGTTAAGGCTTTTCGCGCCTATTTTATTATTGGAACTCATAAAGAACTGTAGGTCATCTAGAGGTACACTAAACTTTCTGAAAAATTCAAGTTAAAAGCCCTCCATACCCTACCATACAATGCTTCTCTATGCAATCGGATAAATAAGAAATCATTAAAGATGGAAAGTTGATTTTTATATGATAAGCCAAACAATAGATTAGGGTCGCATCAAGAAGATCTACTTCGCTACCCTTGGAATTGCGAGGCAAAATAAATCTATATGCAATATTGTACAGTAATTTGTGGAGTGGCGACAGAGTGTTAACTAATCCTTCCTTTCTTTTCTTTTATCCCTAAAAATTTTACCACAGTCTTCTCATTTATACCCGAAGAAACAATTTTTGAACCAACATAATACGTATCAAACCCTATAGCAAGAACACTAAACCATTCACCCAGCATCAAGCTATTAAACTTTATTTTGATTTCCTTAACGACACTGGAACATACTCCTTTCTCAATTGAATTTTTTTTATGAACTCACACATCAAATTTGGGTAGATCGGGTAACAAGAAAAATCAAACATCAATGTTTCCCAACCCTGATTTTGTAAAATAGCGTGTAATTGAGGAAATGGGGTAGAGTCATACCAATATTTGTCAAGACCAAACCCTACTAACATTTTTTTAGCAATTTCTTCGGCACTATTCGGATCAACTTGCTTGGTCCTTTTCGTTGGTCTGGACGAAGAACCACCTCTAAAATGGTGTTGTGTCTTTTTGTTCCCGCATGCATGGTGGATGTACTAGGTGTGTTCAGATCGTTGGTTCTTGGGAAGAAGATGGTAGGGCGTCAATAAGTGGTGAAGGATGAACAACTTTGAGTGGTTTGGGTTGTGATGGCTTAGGCGTTTTCTTCTTTGCCGGTTTGTTAGAGGATGATGTTTTTGGGGTTTTCATGGTGGATTAAGAGAGTGGTGAAGAAGAAGAAATAAGAGTGAGTGAGGTTGATGGTAGGGATTGCAATGGATCTTGGACCCAGCCAGGATCCATGGACCCAGATCCGTTTTAACGGGTCTGGGTCTTGAAAATTTAGACCCGTCGGATCTGGGTCGGGTCTGGATCCGTATGAATTCCACGGGTCCGGATCTCAAAGAAATACCCGTTTTCTTTGATAAACCCTTAATTACTAGGCTTCATTTTTCATAGCTGAACTGCCAGTATCCTTAAATCCCTAAACTGATGAGTTATCAAACTTGTAGCTTATTATTCCTTTTCCAGAAACACTAACTTCACTCAAAATTAATAACATCTACATAATATACCCTTTATAAAATAATCACATGTAGACTGTAGAAACACTTAGAAATTATGAATGCAACAAGAGGGGGGGTGAATTGTTGTATTGCTTTGTATAAGTATTTATGGCCTGTTTTTGCGGAAATTAAAGTCAAACAAAATACTTAAGAAAAATGCAAGAAAGTAAAAAGGAGACAAGAACTTTTACGTGGAAACTTTCTAGGCCTAATAGAAAGAAAACCACGACCACTCCGGATTTTAATCTTCTCTTATTATGTTTTAGGCAATTAACACAATTACATAAAACAATATCTTCTCTTCTCTTCTAGGCCACTTCTCTTCTCTTTCTCCTTTGCTTTCTCTTCTCTTTCTCTCGTTCTTTTCTCACGGTTCCCCCCTTAGACTTCCCGAGTCTAATTAACAACACGCAAGAACCCTTTACAAAATAATTCTCTAAAATTGGACAAAGACTAAAGATTGCAAAAGGAAAATATTTGAGAATTAATTGGCAATTTAAGCAAATGAATATTTTCCTTTTCTTGAATGATCTCTCTTGATTTTCTTGATTAGGGCACTCACGCACATATGGCCGGTTACAATATCTCTTTTATATGAGATAGGACCATGTAACAAAACCATAATCCTATTATCTTACGATGTGGGAAGGTGGGTAGGAGACTTGGGAGTTACTCCAAGTCCCACGGTTAATTAAGCTAAAAATAGTAGGTTGCTATTTTTGTGGAGATCAATTAGGAAAGATTATTTTTAACTCTTAAATTAGTAAATTAATTTTTGCCAATTAATATACCCATGCAACCTCTAGTTTTACCCGTACAAAACAACTAAATAAAAGAAAAACTTACTTTCCTATTTTAGTTGACTCTATTCTCAGACTGCTTCGCTAGGAACTCTGCACTGTCTCCATCTGATCTTATTTCAGTTTATCAATCTTGGAACTGGGACAATTTGTTTGACTTTTTATTTGACCTTCAAGATTTACTCTTTTGACTTGACCTTGACTTTGACACGCAACATTCTTCCAACAAGCCTCTTAGGTGCCATCTACGATTTTGACAAATCGGATATACGACCTACAACACAGTCTCTGAAACTTTGTTTGTTTATAAATGTTAAGTCATCATCAAAACTCAATTGGGCCAACATAGACAATGAATTGTTAATGAAAGGAAGTCTCAAGTCAGATCAAGTTAACAAGTGAAGTAATATCCTAGGAAGTACAATTTTCCACGGGAATTTTTTCTCCATTGAATTAAACTAGCTCAAGGTATATAATCTTTTAATATCTAGCTTATTAAGTATGAAGTATTATTATTATTAGTCAATGAATATAGCTTTATCACAATCTGAATACGATCTAAAATTACAAAAAATAAGCTAGACCCGTTTTGGACCCGGATCCGTAAGATCCATGGATCCGAATCTGGATCCTGGAAATTCATACCTGCGGATCCGGATTCGGATCTGGATCTTCCCTGTGAAAACGGATCTAGACCCGGGTCCACCTAGACCCGGTCCAGATCCGACCCATTGCCATCCCTAGTTGACTGTTTGGATTTAAGAGTAATGAGTGAAGTAAGTTGATGTGAGTGAGTATTTGAGTGATGTGCCGAGAGAGTTGGTGGGTTTTAAAAGAGTGAAGGGATGGTTACTAAGTGATTCAATTCTCCATTTAATTAATCTTACGTGTGAACTAAAAGTGTAACGAAGAGTTAGTGGCTATATTCGTTGAACTGGCGATTAATACGATTTTTTAAAACAGTACGATGATCCGACTCCTACTATCTAAATAATTGAAATTGACCGTCCATCAAACAATAAAATGCTGGAGTTTTGTGAAAAATAAAATATATTGAAAATATTGAAATTAAAAATAAGAAATAAAAATTAGCATTCTGAAATAATAAATTCCTTTTATTTTTCTTTTTCCTCAACTACCATTCTCTCTCTCACCATTCATGGAAGACATCCATCACTGAGAATACTCAATCAACATTTCAATGCAACATTAATTCATCCAATCTACTGATAAGCTTTCTAATCATCATTTATTTCACTAATCTACTACTTACACTACAAAAAAAATGCAAGTTTCCGACTACCCGAAATAGTCGGAGTTTAGTCGGTATAGAGCTATACCGACTAAATTCCGACTTTTCAGGGTTAGTCGGCTCAGATTGGTCGGTAAGTCATTTTAGTAGGAAAATAGTCGGAAATTTCCGACTAAACTGGTTAAATTCCGACTACACTTTTAGTCGGAAAGTAGTCGGTTATCACTATTTCAGAATTCAACCCAAAATGAGAAGAAAAAAATTTTAAAAAGATCTCCGACCATTTTGCGACCAGACATCTGGTCGGAAAAAAAACGAAAAAAAAAAAATTTTTTGTTGAATTAGCTGCCACGTCAAGCACCCCAGTACCCAGGTCACACGCCCACGTGGAGCCAGCACACGCCTGCCATGTATGCTGAAACCTCAACAATTTGCCTCCAGAACTTGAGACCTCAAGTACCAAAGCACACCACTCAACCACCAGACCAAGTGATATTTAGTGATATATTTTGTAATGTTATTATACTTATTAGCTAATGACTCGTACCTTAATGCTTTATTTTTATACTTATTATTATTATTATCATTATCATTATTATTATTAGTCATATTAGTGTACTATTAGTATTTTTATTAGTTGTTTATTAGTGTAGCATTAGTGTATTAATATATTATTACTTGTGTAAGTTGTATTTGCGTATTAGTGCGTTATTAGTTGTATAAGTATATTACTACTCGTATTAGTGCGTTATTAGTTGTACAAGTATATTACTACTCGTATTAGTGCGTTATTAGTTGTACAAGTATATTACTACTCGTATTAGTAGATTATTGGTACTTTATAATTAGTTATCTAGTCGTATTAGTTATTATTAGTCATATTAGTGCATTATTATTTAGTCGTATTAGTATTTATTGGTCGTATTAGTATATTATTACTCGTATTAGTATATTATTATGTTATTATAATAAGTATTTTAGTACTCGTATTAGTGGATAATGTACTTTATTAGTTATTTAGTCGTATTAGTTATTATTTGTCGTACTATTATCACTCGTATTAGTTGATTAGTGCATTCTTCGTATATTATTACTCGTATTAATTAGTTGTTTTTTTTTGAGTTAAAACCTGAGGCCTATCTTATTATTAGTCGTATTATTAGTATATGTTTTAGTATATTGTTATTCGTATTATTAGTCGTATTAATATATTATTACTCGTATTAATAAATTATTAGTACTTTATTAGTTATTTAGCCATATTAGTTATTATTAGTTATATTAGTGCATTATTAGTACTTTATTAGTTATTTAGTCGTATTAGTTATTATTAGTCGTATTTGTATATTATTATTATTATTATTATTATTATTATTAGTCGTTGTATATTATTAATATATTAATAATGCAAATTAAACTTTTCTAGTACCGACAAATTAAACTAGTAAGACAAAAAATAAATTAATAAGGCAAAACCATTAGTATAAAACAAAATTTTAATAAAATAATAAAATATGTTATTGGCTTGAATTGAACAAGGGACTTTTGGTTTGCAAACCATTGTAGTGACCACTACACTATAACAACTTTAGTATGATGTATCTAAATTGTTTTAATTTATATCTATATTTGGTCAATCAAAAAAATCAAAAAAATGAAAATTACCACCGACCAACTACCGACCAACTTTTGGTCGGAAAGTGGTCGGAAAAATTTCCGACTAAATGTTGGTCGGTGGTTGGTCGGTGATAATTAATGCCATTTTTTTATTTTTTTTTTAATTTGAAATTACGACCAAAAACACATTTAGTCGCAATTTAGTCGGAATTTCCGACTAACGTGATTTAGTCGGAAAAATAGTCGGAATTTTCCGACTAAAAGTGGGTAGTCGGTGGTTTTGGTCGCAACTTTGCAATTTTTTTGTAGTGTTAATTCTGAATTTCACTCATATATGTTGTATACAATTGTGCTTTTTACATGGTTTGGTTCAATTAAAAATATTGCCTTTGATCTTTTTAATTCTTTCCCTCTCTTCTCTTCATTGACACATTCTATTGTAACCATTGGGCATTTTTGTTTTCATTCAAATCGTTTTCTATAGAAAAAAAAGAGATTATCAAAGAAAAAAAAGGTTGATTCCTGTTCGGAACTTTACGTCCTTCAAATGTAAGTGCACGACGTAGCTTAGTACGACGGCAAGTACGGGTCGAATCCACAGGGAGTGGGGGTTAAGTCAATAGCTTCTCAATCGATTAGTGAGTTTGGAAACGTATAAAATGATGTTGGAGGTAGAATTAGTTAAAACAAGCAATTAAAAGAACAAAATGACATGCGAAACATAAAAGTGATTAAAAACACAATAAACTAAGACAAATATAAAGTAATCAATTAGCTAAATAGACATAGGCTAGGCTTTCTCACCAATGTAGTGTTTACTAACTTTAACCTAAGGTAAATGAAAAGATTTTTATGAACTCTTTTTCGCTAGGTATTCAAACCTTAACGGACATTAATTAATCGTAATGCTAGCACTAATTGGTTCAAAAAAAAAAAAATCAGAGGACAAACAATTGAAAACAGGGAGAGGGAAAGAGACCCGAGAGAGAAATAACGTATAGGCGCGCATTTGACTCTGGGGTTTATCAGAGGTTTATGTTGTAGAACCCTAGAATTTGATAGCAGTTTACACAAAGTAGCTGCTGCTGGATTATCAATTGTGTGATTACCATTTCTCAATAAATCGAATCTGCTTAAATTTAATTTTTTTCAAATGGAGAATTTGCTCACTTCATTGTCCCAAAGTTTCCGAACTGTTCCTTCAGCAGCTATTCCTGCAATGCTAGACTGCATCTTAACTTCAACGGGCACTTCTCCTTTATCCCTTTTCGATTCCTTACTTTCAGATTTCTCAAATATTACAAAGGTTTGTACCAGAATTTGAAAATTTTTGTACCAGATTGCGTTGATGTTATTTTACGTGTTATTTATTGGATTTTTTTGATGTGAATAGGAGAATTTCGATGATAGTAAGAAGATGAGTTCTGAGGAATGTGCATATCTTGTATCCTATCTCCGAGGGCTTTGTCATCTCATGAAGAAAATGGGTATGCTTGTTAATTTTTTAGCTGTAAGAAACCAATTTGATGAGTTTGATTGCTCTTTTAGGTAAGTCTTAGTTAGTAGTACATATTAATTTGCAAAGGGAAATTCTCAATGGTAGCCCCAAACTTTTGGCATTTCTTCTGCTTCCATAGCCTTTAGTAGTAAAAAACGTTAAGTTTCTGTTATTAAGTGGTCATTTCGGTTTGTCAGGTTAACTAAGGCTAACTAAGGTTATTTTGCATATCTCGTAGTGTACCTATGGTTGTTTGCTCTAACCACAACCACAGAAAACCCACACTGAATTCAGTAATCCCTCACCACATCCCTCAAGTGTTGTTTATCAACAAACAACTGCCATGGTTTCAACACTATTGCTCCAAACTCCTCATTTTTGTATATCTCTCCATTTTTGTAAAGCCTATTAAAGTAGTGGTCATCATCCCCTATCTCATCATCAAATAGCTCACTACTAAAAGGATCAAAGTTGTCATGGATGGCAATAGCTTCATCACCCTCATCATCATCATGATCATGATCATCATCCTCATTCAAGTCAACATCAACATCTAAGTCCTCCTCTACCATAGGGACATACTCATTCTCCTCATTCAAGTCAACATCAACATATGTTACTACCCTATTTCCTGTACTGAAACTGTTGCTACCCCCCTGACTCACAGATGAATCAATAACAATCCCCTTTCTTCTAGTTGTTGTCATAGGAATTCTCCTTGATATTTTCTTTAGGGCAAAAGAAGAACTGCTTGAATCACCTTCTACTATGTTAGGAGTTGGGTTATTAATTGATCATTTGATTTTGATCTTTTTCTAGGACTCCTCCTAAGTACAATTGTGTTCTTTGATCTTGCTTCAAAGAGTGAAACAGAGTACTGCGAAGAAGATGAAGAGTGAAAGCAACAAATGTAGTTGGGTGGGTGGGTTAATGTCTTAAATGCTGACCAACGTCAAAATATTTAACCATAGTTCAAATTTAAAGGAAACTTAACGCTTTTTACTAATAAAGGCTACGGAAGCAAGTTTTAAAAAGGTTTGGGGCTACCATTGAGAATTTTTTAAAAAACTAGCTACCATTGAGAAATGCCAAAAGTTTGGGGCTACCATTGAGAATTTCCCATTTGCAAATTGATAATAAGTCATAACAATAGTGAAAATTTATTGAGATTTGATTGAAAATTAAAATAGCTATTATTTCGGAGTTAGTTATTTTAATAAGTTATTTGTAGTAGTGGGTTAGTGTGCTCTTTAACTTTACTCATTTGACACTAAGTTAGTGGTATCAAGAGCCAATATGACCTGGACTTGTGAGATAAAAGTAAAGAAGGATAGAGAGATTGAAGTGCTCTATGAATAAGTAGTGGGTGAGAAGTACATATGAAAAATAAATAAAAAAGGGTAAAAGTTGGTGAGAAGTGCAACAACAAAGGTGAAGTTTGATAAATAAGAAAAAGGAATGTTAAACAATGTAAAGAAAGGTTAAAAGTAAAGAAAGGAAGAGAGATTGAAGTGCTATCAAGAGCCAATATGACCCGGAGTTGTGAGATAAAAGTAAAGAAAGGAAGAGAGATTGAGGGATTAAGAAAAATCGGTAAAGGTTGAATCTTTGACAGATGATTCGATGGTTAGGCGATTTTTGGAGTGAAAGTTTTGAGACATAATTTCTGTCTTTTTTTAATTCGATGGTTAAGATTTGTTGTTCTATCCTATAAAATTAAATTTCTTTCTTTTCAACAAAATTAAAGAGGCAATAGTTTTTTCATTGAAAAACGTGAACTCAGGAATAAGATAAGAGGAGGGAGAGAATTTTCTTCCTCATCCTCGACATTTACAATACGAATAAAGAAGTGAAAGAAACGAAGAGATACTGATCTCCATAGATTCCAGTTAGATTTTCTTTCTTATTCTTTCACTTTATTTTATTTATTTATCTATTTTTTAATAGAGAATGAAATACAATAGGGTTTAGGCTCCCTTACTAGATTTTAAAGAGAAGGATGGGTTTGCAAGATAGGGTTGAAGAGAATTTATGGTGTAGAATGTTGGTTTAATTTAGGAATTAATCCTTTAATTGGTAGATTGGGGAAAGAGTTAATGGAATAGTGGGTAGTGAGTAAGTACTTGGAAAAGATTTATAAAAAGATTATGTAAATATGCGATGAATTAATTTTCGTAACAGTGAAAGAGAGGTGTTTTAGTATTTTACAAAGTCAAATTTCAAATTAAAATTTTTTTTTTGTCAAATTTTGAATTTTGGTGAAGTAAAATTTTGGCTCAAAGGTGTTACATTCTTCTTCCTTTTAGGGGATTTTATCCTCAAAACTGGATCTTACATAGTCGAATAGTTTAGGGTATCGATGTTTTGTGACATCGTTAGTCTCTCATGTCGCTTCCTCTTGCTTTTGGTTTGATCATAATACCTTGACTAATATAATAGTTAATATTGCGAGTGTAATTTTTGTGTAAAGGATTTTAATAGGGTGATCTTCAAAGTTGAGAATTTCTTATTGGAATGAGAAAGGTCATTGACGTATTTACTTAGTTGGGATATATGAAAAATATTATGGACCTTAGCTAGTTTTGTGGGTAAGACTAATCTATTTGTCATTTCTCCATGTCACCTTCTCTATAGTTTGCTTTACCATTTTGGTCTAAATTTAATGACTTGCTGACATCGCTTCAGCAAATAGAGCCTTTGCACTTGTTCCCGTATTGCGCCTTATATGGAGCCATTCCTATGCTGGCATGAAAGTTATTGTTATATAAAAATTCAATGTACATTAGGTTCTCATTTTACCCTCCACCAAAGTCCATTACCCTTTTTTTTACATATTAGGTTTGAATGGTTCTTTATGTGTGCCCATATAGGTGAAACGCTGTGCTGAATTTGAGTATAGTTTCCATTGCTTCTTTAAGCTTCTTCTAAAAGTTCGACATGAACTAGAATCCCTATCTAAGACAATGTCCTTTGGAACTCTATGCATTTTTGTCACTTCGTTGAGGTAGATGTTAATTGCTGTATTGCTCAAATATCGTTCATAACCATAAATCGTGCAGTGTTTGTCAATTGGTCTACTTCTCTCTATTTGTGATGATCTATTTCTCTCTCTAGATCGCTCTATTTATACTAGAATGATTTCTTATATTGAATAGAAATGATGACACTACAAAAAAATAACAATCTAATCAACATAACAGATTGCATTTATTCTACTCGAGATTCCTTATCCATTGCTTGGACTAATGTGCCACTCTAGAATTATTTAGCTTAATATAGGTCATTTGGCATTCATCACATTACCACTAGCACAAAGATCCACCATGTCCATAAGGTCGGTCGTAATCTGGTTTTCGATGTAGACAAGTAGTTCCGCAATTTGAATGGACTTTGCACCATTTTCTTTTGTGACAATAGAGGCAAGATGCAATTTGGAATAATTATTGAATGGAAAATAATATAGAAATTTATTGTTTGTGTTGTATTTAGGAAATAGTTTGGGTGTATGGATAGGAGATGAAGAGATATATGAGCTTGCTTTTAGACATGTGCTAATCTTTGAAAAAACGTTTTTGAGGTACTAACTTCTTTTGCATCTTGAAGCTTAATCCATATTCTTATTTGAGCCACTGTAGCATCGTTAGAGACTATGTTTTTGGTTATCTCATAAAAAAAACTTTCTAGTTTTAGGTGGTCGCTTAGTTGAGAAAATTATCTCCATGTCACGTAACTAGTTTTAAAGTCATTGGGTCTTCCCGTCTAATGAAATTTGCTCGTTTCTAATTGGCAATCATCTTTGCCATAGTTCTTTATTAGTCTTCACTTTCTTTGATTATTGACTTGGTTTTGGAGAAGTCGAAAAGTTTGGAATAATTGTACCAATACCCTTGAGCGAGCAACCAATTGAAATTTCAGCCATATATTCTAGTTGACGTCTTTGTGAGGGAGTATGTACAAGCCATAAGACACTTATACCAAATATAATGGTATTATCACCATCTAAAATACAAGTTAAAATAGTTATTGTACATACTTACTTGCATATTCAAGTTAATCAAAAGGAAAAAAGTGCCAACACTCAAAAGTTTGAAGTTCATGGTAAAGACCTTATTACATGCACCGATGCACTAAAAAGAAATAAACTACTCCTCATCCTCATCGTCCCGAGGATCTTTTTCTTTTCCGCTAATATCAATCAAAGAGGAAAGAATCTAGAGTATTAGCACTCCTTTCTTCACATAACTCTTCGTTATAGCGCTACTTTTCACTGCATCAATCATAACTCTTCTCAAATAATCAAGAGCTAAAAGCCACCTACTACCATGCATATACCTACTCCTATCATGTGCATCATTAATCATCACATCACTATATTTTCTTTGTATGGCCACTAAAGAGCCCAAGATACACAAGGAAATATGACTTTGTCGTTTGGCCCATCGGATGGTAGGTTTCAATAACTACTGATAAACAGTGGACGTAATCGCACATGTCCTCCCTACATCACATACGAATCATTTTGGGGGACTTGGCATTAGGTCCAATATTTTTGCTTGCGCTGCTTTTCCTTGTGATGAGTCTAGGCATTTAAAATATTAAAAGGTAAGTATAAAATACAAACAATTAAATAAGCACTCTCAAACTTAAGGAAAAGTTTTAAACCTCATTTAATCTCGCTCTTAGTTTGACTAATTTTTATTCGCAGTACTCAATTTAATGTAGTGTTCATTCAACCTCTTTGTGCACTGCACATATACGAGAAGTGCACATGATTTAATGAGCCATTTTATATCCAAAACCAAAGAACTATCTTTGGCCCCTATTGAAAAAATCTCTTTATTATCATTAGCAAGGATAAGGTTGTGTACATCTGAGCCTCTCAAACGCCACCAATGTCATTGCGGTAATGAAAAGCTTTTGTTTTTTCATTAAACCAAAATTACCCTATCAACTAATCTATGTGCTAAGATGCAAATATCATAACACTATTTTTGACCTAAACTTTTGATACCAAATTACCAATTGTAGCACTTTCCAAATTAAACATCTATAAAACACAAACATTTGTATTTAAAATAAATATTATTGATCTTGATTTCTTTGTGTTAATTAAGACTTTCCAAGTTAAATTTACGTCGTATATGTATAAATGTTTGCAGTTTTATAAATGCTTAGTTTGGAGGGTGTTACACGGGTCAAGTTTTGGTGGAAACTGGATATAGGAGATTTGGGATTACATGTCATATATTTTTCAGTGGAACAAATGGGAAGGAGTATACGATCTCATGGATTGATTTGCTTGGTTAATGTATATAATCCCATTTTATCGTTTAAATGCTTTGGACTGTTGTTGTAGTTGTGGTCATCATTATATCTCTTTAAAGGAATTTTTGTTGTGATTATAATTTATTCAATATACGAATTTAAAATGAAATGAGTTAGGTTAATGGTAATACATCAAATAAGTTATGTGAATATTGGTGCTGTGTTTTTTTCCTTAGAATTAAATGATTTGCTGATCACAAATTCAAAACTAATGTTATGTGTAACGTTCGTGACAGTTGTTAGTTCTGCCGCTTTAGAGAGTTTTGTGTGGGAAGGTTTCATTCCTTTGATAAAGATGGTTCATCTGTATGAGAAATCAATGCTTCATGAGGTAAGCTTGTGAGAGGGATGTTGTGATTTTCGTTTTGTATTTTATTTATTGCTCATTCATATGTTTATGTTCTCGCTTCTGTTTGGTTTTTAGATTGTAGAATGTTTTCTTCAAGTTGCAAGGGAAACCAATAATTGGGAGCTTATTGAGACAACACTAGTTCCGGTTCTCTTGAGATCAGTAAGCCTTTCCATGGAAAGGAATCAAAATGAAGAAAAGTCTATCATCGAATGGAGTAGGAAGTTTGTCTTTCACCGCTCTAGAGAATCATTAAATTCGGACAGTGCATTTGATTTTATTCCATTTCTTTCTTTGACTTTGTCTAGCTATATTTTGAGCTGCCTATTAGATGCTGCTACAGAGATGTATCAGACTGAGAAAGGACCTTTCATCTCAGGCAATGTCTTCCAAGCTGAAACATTTTGTGGGCATTTGCTATGGGATTTATGTAATTTGACCATCCAAATGCTTTCTCAGACCCTTGATCATAGGTCTTGCACTGTCAGTCTTCTCTTGCCTTCCATTTTTAAAGCATTTGCAAGCAAGTGCTCATTTGAAGTTTGCATTCAAGGAGAAAATTATTGTATTTCCAGGTGCAATATTATACTATTTGTACAAAAGTTCTTTTCAATTTAAAATCAGCTTATCAAATTTGTTGTTGTAAAGAGTGTTTTTTGGTTTTTAGGCAACATTTCTTCTTGAGACTGTGGAAGTGTTCCAAAGTGTTATTTTCTATGGGATCTATAGAGAGGAGGGATGCATATAGCGTAATATCTTTGTATCTATCTTGTTTTGGTTCTGTTGATTGTGCTCAAGTGAAAATGAATGATAGAGCAGAAGAATTTGACATAAGAGCCGAACAAGAATTTTGGGATGAAATTAAAAGAGGCTTGGTACTATGTTCACCCTTTTCATTAATTTCTGTAGTGATATATGATTTCTCCCTTGGAAATCTGTTTCTTTAATCATAAGCATAATTAATTTTTGTTATAGATTAAAATTCATATGTGTGCTCTGATTTTGGGGTTTTCAGGTCGAGAAAGAAAGCTTGATAAGGAAGTTGTCCTTATTCATACTGAAGAGAGTGGTAGCAAAAAATGAGGGACAACTGCTTAATCCAACAACTGTTTTGGAGAAAAAGTCACGCCAAAGAGGTTCAGTTGTTCGCGGCATGACAAAAAGGGATCTTTGGGCTGAAGAAGAAGCCAAGTCGCTGGGTGTTGGACAAACTTCCCTCTCAGCGGATAAACATTTGAGTGAATTGCAGAAGTGGGAGGCATTCATACTTCTCTATGAGATGCTTGATGAGTATGGCACTCACTTGGTTGAAGCTGCATGGAATCATCAGGTTCATACATACATTTACACCCCTTCAATCTAAGTTGATTCTGTAGGCGCAAATCTTTAAAGTGTCAACTTTTTAGTACCTTTAATCCTCATAGGCTGGGTGAAGAAAAGTAGAAGTGCCCCTTTACTAATTACTAGTATTTGGCCAGTTGGCCCATAAAACTTTGAAGTCCCCATTTTGACCTTGTATCGTCCTATATGTCTGTAGAAAATTAGGAGTGTAATTTACATATGGAAGACATAGGAACATTCTTTCATACATGGCATATTCATAGGGTCTTAAATAATATAAATAAATAAAAGTTAGTGTTGTATTTTAGGTTGCTATGTTAGTCAGTTATTTATTAGCCTTTATTCTTATATTTTCCACTCCCATATCTTATAATTAGAGGGGAGTATGGGATGTTTTAGAGAAGGAAATATCCAGGCATGAAGTGGAACCACTTAGGAGTGTTTGGGAGACTCAAACGTTCCATAGTAGCGTTCTTGTATTCATTAATAAAGTCTGTTTTTTGTTACTATCTCGGCTGATTTGTTACCTATTGCCCCTATAAATTTTTTCTCTTTGGACTAGGTAGTTAAATCAGGGTTGGTTAAACCTTTTGTGAATGTTTTAGCCTTGAAATCTTATACTTGAACTGTAAATAGTGTATTCATAAAAATTAATAGGGACCATTACACTTGATGTCTGATGAATGCATCAAGGATTGCAATTTGTTTGACTAGACAATTTCCAATAGGTCTTTTACATGGTGAGTAGCGGGTGTAGAAATGTAGCAAATAAAAATTGATAGATTTTTATGCTTTGAGTTTCCAGACTTGGCATTATCACTGGGATCAAGGGTGGTATATGATCATTTTCCACTTATTTTTGAGGCAAAAAACATCTGGGGCCATTGTCCATTCAAATTTGAAACATACGGTTGGAGCACCCTAGTTTTCTCAAATAAATAAGAGTGGTGGGAGAAATTTCAAGAAAATGGATGGGAGGGTTATAAATTTATGATGAGGCTCAAGCTTCTTAGGAATTAAGATTAATTTGAAAAAGTGGATGTAGCAAGGTGAATTCTCATAGATTCAATTCACCCCCCGAAATAACCGGACATGATAATTTTTCATCATCCGGCTCGAGCAAGAATTAAAAGAACCAAATGGATCCATAATATATATATTATCCATACAAAAGGTTCTCTGTAAGAACCCCTTTCTTAAACCTCCCTTTCCGTAGTCATACTTATTCATGGAAAGAAAGGAACTTTACTCTTACAAATGTACTTTGAGATGATTGGAATGCAATTGACGTAGTTGAAGAATATCTTGAGTATGTAGCAACAGTTCTTGATGAGTAGATGCAGGTGGAGCAACTTCAGTTGCTAAATTAGGTCCTGCGACTTTCTTGAGTTGGGAAACATGAAAGACTTGATGTATGCCGCAGTTCTTAGGTAGAGCTAACTTGTAGGCCACCTTTCCACTTTTCCGTATTTAAAAGGTCCATAGTAACAAAGAACAAGTTTCTCTTTAATACGTAGCCATATAAGGCTGTAAAAGGAATACGACCTCCGCTTTATGGAATGCTGAGTCTCTTCGTTTCTAATCTGCATATTGGTTCATGCTTTGTTGTGCTTTGATGTTGTTCAACTATATCTCATCCAACATTGCTTCCCTCTCTTGTAACATTTGATCCAATGCATCTACCATTGTTTGTCTGTGCCCAAAACGAACTAAACGAATCATGTGGGGAGGTACCTGACCATATAGAGCTTGAAATGGAGACATGTTAATGGATAGGTGTGGGGAAGTATTATAACTGAATTCAGCCCAGTGCACCCAACCTGCTTACCTGCCCATTTCTTTGGCTGTTTGTTGGCAAAATAACGCATATAGGCTAAATGTCTTGTTAATAATCTCAGATTGCTCACGGGTTGGAGTTTCAATCTTGAAATTCCTAGCTGTGTTCACCAAAATCCTTTATTAGTAAGCATAATTTATTATGGTGTTTTGTGAGGGATCATTATAGGCACAACAAATGATCTTTTTAGCAAGGAAAAATTCTTTATACATTAGACATTACGAGAATCAAAAGCAAAAGCTACAAAGATATCAGGTGTCTTTCGTACCTTTGAACCTTCAAAATCATGTATTGCCTTTTTAATGTAACTCTGTTAAAGCAAGTTACTTGAAAGGGAGGCTCCCAAGCGACAAAATGTGCGAATCCTACTTTAGCGAAATGCACTGTTAGACTAATATTGCTACACGTCACAAGAGTTTCTTGTCCTCCAATTCCCATAAAATGTATGTGCAAATACTACACCATTGAAGAGGGACAAACCTATATACTCTTGACGCGATGCGAACAGAAATTGAGCTCTTTGGCATAGAAGTGAAATTCATTCAATCTGTAATTTGGTGCCATAAAGTAAACATGTACTGGGAGAGATTACCAATGTAGGTGTTTGTTTCTGGAGCAATTTTTTAGCATCAATAAAGGGAGTTTTGAAGGTGGCATTTTTAGTTTCCTTTTTTACTTGTGGTTTGGTTAACAAGAATGTCCCAACTGAGATCGTCTTTGGAGTTTGTGTCTTTATCGGTTTATCTTCTACTCAGGTGTGTTTGAGTTCTTTCGGATCGGCACTTATCATTATACAGTAGTGTTGTTTGGGATGAGCTGGTTTTCGCCTTGTTCACTTTAACACGTCTTTGCAAGTGTAAAACTATATGCTTTCCTTGGAAACCCTTTTCGGCATTGTACTATGATGCATAGAATAAAAACAAGGCCGCATCACATCGCATCGGCCGCGTTGTAAAGGTTTTCACAAAAGACGAATCGATATTTCCCGCGTTGTAAAGGTGTTAAAAAACCGCGTTTTGGGCCGCATTATAGGATATCTTATAGTTTTGACCGCTATTTAGGCGATATGATAACCGCATCACTCCCGTTACCGCATCAACGTTCCGTTACCGCGATCGCAACTGTTACCGCATTTTTACACTATGCTATGATGTGCATTAGCTTGCTTAGTTCAATGTTGGATTGTTGTTTGCTGATACTTTCATGATTTTCTGGCTTGAAGTGTCCCTTCTTTTCCTTGTGGTTGATCATAAATTGTTTTCATTCAAGACTTTAGTGTTTCTGGTTTCTAACCTCATTTTCGGTTGGTAAACAGACATCTCTTGGCGTCAGCGTCCTTGCGTTTAAAAGTTTTGTTGGTTTAAAATTTTGTTGGTTGAAAAATGTGGAAAGTTTGCTAAAGCTTTTCATCTGTTTATGCCTTATATGGTTTTGCAGATAATTCTGCTACTTCAATCTTGCGTTTTCCATGAAAGTTCCATGGATACTGATGTATCCCAACAGCAAATTGGTGTGCATGGTGGAAACTTTGGTTGGCTAGCTATATTGTGGGAACGAGGGCTATTTCATGATAACCCTCATGGTATAATTAATTGCCTTGAGATTCTTGCCTTTGATATAATTCTCCTTTTCTGTATATTAATTTCTTTCATTTGGATGATTCAGTTAGATGCCTGATAATGAAGTCATTTTTGGATATCGAGTGGAAGAATCTGGGCAATTGCAGTGAGCTGTTTCCGGTGGATTTTGTACTTGGTGCATTGATGCAAGGACTGAATGATCCAGTTCACCACAAAGATTTTGGTTTGCATATCTAAATCAATTTGCTTTCTCCAATTGTACTTTATGTCATGAAAAGGCCATGTATGTTTGTGGATTTGTGCCTTTTTGTTTTTGAATTTTTGACATGGCTTTAAATTTATCCATTCAGATTGTACATGCATGAATGACTTTTTAGAAGGAAAGGTCTGGTTGTCCTGTAGCTTATGCATGAATGACTTTTTATGTCTATTTGCTCATCAACTGAAATTATTTGGAAACTGTGTGAACATAAACGATAAAGTAAAAGAACAAAGAGTTAATATTTTTATTATTTTAGCAATTTTCAACGTTTGCCATCATACAACAATTTTCCCATTTATTTAGTTGCTTGAAAATGCATGCAACCTTTTCCTATTGATTGTCATGGCGATTTAAGTTGTGAAGTTTTATTGTCGTTGTCGTTGTTCTTTAAAAGCGGATGCTTGCTGGAGTTCCATTGTTGTCATGTTATATCATGAATTATGTCAGAAGTGCTAACTTTATCTTTTGAATGATATTTTACGCATATTTGTTCTAGGTATAAAAGGAGTCTACTCCTCGAAAACAATAGAAGGGGCCTCGAAGTTCTTTCATCAATATTGTAGTTTCCTTGTGGGAAGGTATGTTCTAGAATATGTTATAGTTTATGGCTGGCAATAGGCTGTGCATCTATGGATTGATACTAGATTATTAAGAATATTGCTTCCAGATTTTAGAGTAGCGAAGTGCAGTCAGAGATTATTAACACAAATTCTCGTGTGAGACGGTCTTATCGTGAGACGTTCCCTATACATGGGTTAAGTAATCCAACTAATACAATTATTAGCATATAGATCTTTGTTTGGAGGTCGTCTCACCTAGAGACGGTCTCTCGCAAAAGTAGCTTATTAACAAAAGGTTCATGTGTTTATGTAAGTATTAACAACCCGTTTGGTTGTTGGTATTAAATGAAGGAATGTTAACGGAAAAATGGTGTAACTTTGGTAGGAAAATCTCGTGACATGTTTAATGGATATCTTAAATCGATATTTTGGCAGTCATTCTTTAAATTTATCTATAGATCTTAATGATCAATGTGTCAGTGGCAGTTACCTAGATGCTTTAAGTGAGTTGGCCATTTTTAATGATCAAAGTTAAATGGACTTCTAAAATGTACTTAATATTCTAGAAAGATGTGCTAGAGAATTTTGTAAATTGTTGGAGGTCCACCTTTTGAGTGTTAGGGAAATAAATATATGTTTGCTTTTGTGCACTCTGGATTCTTTTTATTGCCTTTAATATAATCTACTTGGCAAATTTTTAGATTGTTGATTCCTCTTGTGACCTTGTCTTTGGAGTTTGGAGTTGTTAGATAGTATATTTTAAAAGGAGTTCTCCAAGCGTAAGGTATTAGTTCTTGAGCTGTTCACCTGTAATGAAACCAATATATCACCTTTAGCTTCCAAAATCTGAAGATCCAACACTGGATAGTATTCAATGGAAGGTTGATGCATACTGTTTGTCATACATGAATTTGTGCCTTGTGGAGGATATTGGTGCTGTTGAGTTGTTAATACTAAGATAAGATTGCTAGTCTGGTTAAGTATTGGTTGTAACTGTTAAAACTTAAGATGAGGCTGCTAGTCTGGCCAAGTATTATAGCATAGCATTTGAATGTCTGATTTGGTCAGAACTCCAATATTCTGTTTTAATTATATTTGTTGTTGTTTCTTCTCTTTTTAATTTGTTCTTTCATCAATGAAATCTTACCTTGAGAAAAAGGAGAAAGACCATACGTTTGTGCATAGTACAATGGTTATGAGGCTGCTTTCTTTCAAGAAAAAATGATTTTGAGGCTATCTTTTGCATATATGTTATATGTATATGGAAGCACATAGTATTTCATATATGTACATCAGCGTTAAATGCTTTTTAAGTGTGTGGTAGAGCGATTATTTGTGGGAGTGATCATATATGATTCTTTGGCAAGGTAATGTGATACTTGTTTGATTTGGTAGTTTTATTTTATGACTTTTGATTGTTTTGCAGGGAGCAGATACTGTTTTTGTGCAAATTGACATCTGTAGCAAGACAGCATACCCTCGGCCGAGCCGGTTTGATGAGTCTGTCAGCATGTATTTTTGCTGCTAGTGATTCTTTCAAGTTTTCGGTAGCTGAGGGGCATGTTGAAGGTGCAGTTTGTGCTAGGCAATGCATGAATACCTTAACTGATATGAATGGATTGCAATCTCCAAAAAGTCAAATTTGTGCTGATAAAGCAGAATTAATTGACAATCTAAGGTATCTTGTAGAAAATAGCAAGCAACACTTCAATCCTAATTACCGTCTCAGAGGTGTGCAATTTACTGTTGTTGATCTGTCATGTTTATGTTTTCCATTGGCATCTTTGACCTTAAATCTTTTTATGTACCAGTTTGTGAGAATGTTATGGAAGCTGCTGTATCATTAGTGTGTGTGGATGAGCTATCTCTTGAGACACTTTTGCATTTCATAGCAGCATTTCCACGTGAATCTACTGATAGTGGTGGTAAGTAACTATTTCTGCCATCTGTATTTTAAGCTCTTTTTCTTCATATCACTTGCTTTGGTTTAAGTTATTCTCTTCAAAATTTGTTATTTTCTTCCTCCTATCCTGTGTGTGCATATGGGGTGGGGGAGGGAAGACATTCAATAAAGATTTATTCCATACAATTTTGTTTGATAGTATAGCTTAACTTCCCATACAACTTAATCCCAACATGCCATCCACATAATTTGAGTTCATTGCAGAAATAGTATAGCTTATATTTTTCGATTGCTGAAATGGTACTAATTTGAGTTTATCTTGTGACTTGTTTGCTACCGCTCGCGCGATATGACATAATTTAACAAAACCTTCGTTATGATAAAAACGAGCATAACCTTTGTTATGCCTTAACCACGTACATAACCTTTGTTGCCCAACATACTTTTTCATTCAGCACAAAAATACTTTTGTATGCACAACTTTTTCTTTGAAATTTTAAAACTATTCTACTTGGGATAATATGTTTAATAGTCACCTCATCATAATAAATCATAAGTACAAACTTCTCTACACGGAATAAATATACTTGCTTGTTAAACTTAGATTATGAATTTTGTAATTCAAATTTGCAGTATAAATCATATATCTACCTTTTTCAATCACAGGGTAAACATGCTTATTTGTAAACTCAAAATATGTATTTATATATAATTATATAAAACACTTGATTATATTGGAGCATCAGTGCATCACCACTATGTATTAAATGTATCTTTGTAATCTTGCTTGCAATTAGATACCATTTTGAGGAAAATAACAAAAAATGCATTTAAATATCAATTTCAATTCTTTTTAAATGACTAAGGTATGAGCTCAAATAGTTATGTATATGATTCCAAACCACTAGAATATAATCCATATGTTTTTTTTTTTTTTTTTTTTTTACTTTTTATGAAAAGAGATTTAATGAATTTATTCTTTTTCTTAAATACCTTGCAATTTATCGATCGTTAAATTGATAATAGAATCAATATCAATAATATAAAATCATTAATTGTAAGTGATAATGATTTTTGGTCATTCTTTTAGGTTATAAGTGGTAAAACTAATTAGTAACTAGTTTATGACCATTTAATAACTAGAATTAGGTAGTATTATTTTTAATGATATTTTTAAGTCATAAAATTATGACCCAACAAAGACTTATTTTACACTAAGAGACAATAAGTTTTTGATGAATAATTTAACGCAGTAATATGAGTTCAAAGCTCCTTCTATTTACTTAGAGAATTAGTTCTTATTTATAATAAACCAATCAAATAATTACATTAATAATACATTATTAATAATATTTCTAAATTCATCCTAAAGTTCCGGAAGCCATTTATATGATTTTCAAGCTGTTTATGTTAATATAAAAATATGATACATATTTTTAATGATAAATAAAGTTTTTAACCAATAAATCGATATAAACTTAATTAAAATCCATAAAATTTCAAAAGAATTAATCTAAGTATCCCAACATGGTATTATTGTTCATAGATGTACCTCACAATATTTTCAAGTCCAAATAATTTATTTGGTATTAATCCTGTATTTTAGCATTAATAATTTGCAATTTAATAATAAATGATTTAACTTGTAATCATGAAACATTCTTCGTTTAATTTCCTAACTTCGATTGAGTTTTTTAAGTGTTTAAAGATGAAAATAGATGGGAAAAATAGAGGTTTTATGTATGAGGGAGTATATTAGTAATTTCTTTTTGAAAAGGTTGCATAAGTGTAATGATGTCTTGCTATGGGTAGAGGATAGGCATGCCCTCAAGGTAGATAAAAAGGTAAAATAGAGATAGGGAGCATGTGGGGGTGGCCTACTATGTGTGTGGGCTTAAGGGGTGATCTAGGTGGTTTTGTCTTCTTTTGTTTATTTAGAATAATGTAAGAATAAAGGTAGTTTAAAGTTTGGATATCATTTGATGTGCATAGAATTAGTTTTGAGTGGCATGATGCCTATTTAGAGTCACTTGTATAAAGTGAATGGAGTTTTTAATTATCTCATCATGAGAAGTATAAATAGATGAGTTATTATATATGCTTAATATTTTGCGAGTTGCTTAAGTGTGACTTCAAAAGTGTAAGTTTTCTGTTATAATTCTTAACTTTTAAATTAACAAGTTTGTGATCATCGTAGCTATTTCAAATTACTAACATTACTAGAAAAAAAAAATGATACGCCAGTTACTATATATATTATAAGGCTAATCACTTGAGTATTTAACTAAGAGAGAAGGAGCTAAGATAGTTGAAAGAAGGAAGGATTAAAATAATGAGGACAACTTATGCATTTCTCAAAATCAAATACATAACTCATTAAATATACTTTCCTTTTTTATATTTAACTTGATAAAAATTAAATAGATGTTTTTTTCAATAGTGAAGCCAAACACAATTCATTTTTTCTAAAAGCAAAGTGGATTACTAGATACTCAACAAATATGGCACGCCGCTTCAGTGGTGGTTTGTTTTTTACCCTTTTCATTCCGGGAAATAATGATGCTATCGATTAAGTAGAAAACTGGACAACTAAAAATTATTGAATGCCTCTTTAATTTGTGGTTTATTTTGTACTATTTTTCCCATATGGGAATTTGACGGGAAAAATTTTTTGTCGTAGAGTAATTTGTAAAATAAAGAGACGAGAGTACGACAAAATTCAATTGCTCCAATTTCATTAAATGACACTCACCTAGGGAGGGTTTGTTGTGGTCGGATGTACGCAACCTTACCCTTGTAAAAATACAGAATTTTGTTTCCGCTTGACCCTTGATAGCAAGCATCATTTACAAGTTCACATAAATAAGAAGTGCACATGATTTAATGAGCCATTGTTTGTGATTAGATTGTATAATACTCATTGTAAAGCTACGTTGTTTCAAATCTCTTTTCATTTCTTTTTATTATCGATTCTTATAGGTACTCTAAGGATCAAAGTGAAAGCATGGTTTACAGGGGATCAGAAGCAAAATTATGCTGTGGAAATATCTAGTTTAAATATGAAATCTGCTCAAAGTTTGCATGACTTCCCAGTAAGGTTTTCCTCTCATCAGAATAGTTCAAATGTTGGCATTTCGTATGATGATGAAGACTTGTTTGCATGGAGTGCTGAAGCAGAAAGATGGGCTAGAGTTTTTTTCCTTTACATGGATGAAGAGCACCATCTTGAACCTCTTTTTAGGGTATATTGCTTTCCTTCGATGTGTTTTGTAGTACATCTTGTATGTCAAAATGTTTCCATTAGACAGTGAACTATATAGTTTGATAAGTTCAGTTTGAAGTCAAAATCAGGCTATCAAGTTATTGGTAGGTTATGTCTGGTCAGTTCTTCTTACGAATCATTTTGATGTGCTTTTGTGGTCCTTTGATCTACATCTTTTGTTCTGTACACTTGTTTACATACATCCTAACCTCCTGCCGAACCTGCCCTGCCGAGGCTTTTGTACAGACCTGACTCCTGAGTTTGGACTGGTTGGTAATATACATGCTGTGATTAGTTCATTGCTTGCTCTGTTAAATGTCTCTCCTTGTGGCAGCATGCTGTCGTGGGGGAACTTTGAATCTTATATTGCAGGGATTGATTTAATACAAAATATGTATAAGGCACTCAATAACACAAGCGATTTCAGGGCATCTTGACACTTTTAGACTTCCAGCTATATATACACTGAAGGGGGTCCTGCTTTATATTTTTTTGATAATTTTTCATTTCAAATTTAAATATCATAAAATATTATGTTTGAATAGGAGGAATTGGAGGGAAAGGACGGAAGGAAAATGGAGGAATGATATTACCTTCCTTTGGATAGGAAAAGAAGAGGGGCGGGAAATAGAGGGATGGGTATTAGGGGAAGGAAATAACAGTGATGAGGTCCTTCACATTTTAGATGAAACAAATCTTTCCAGTTGGAAAGATTGAAAAAGGAGAGAAGAGAAAGATAACAAGGTAGTTGTGTCCGGCTACACAAGCGTGATCCAATGCGTGTCTCTTGTTTGAGTGCGTGACTGCGTATCATATCATGTCGACATGTACAAGGACACTATATGCCTTAACTGGTTAGCACAATCTATACGAGTTATTGTAGTTGAGTCATAAAAGTAAATAGTACTAAGAAGGTAATAGTAGGCCTTGACAGATATTTTCAATGACATTGAAAGAGTTTAAATGGTTTTCTTGGTCTGTTTGTCTTTTGTATTCAATATTATTTTTAGCTTCTTTATCATGGAATTAATTTTTAAGTGGTTTGTAGCTTGAGCGTATCAAATTATGAATCTCACCCATCTTGATATCATTTGCTTCAATTGTAAAGTCTGCCTCATGGAAATTTGTATGATGTTAATATGGCAGTTTCTTGAAGAAAAGGGTCTGACCATCTGCCAAAAAAGCAACTTGGGAAAGTGGATACCTGTGAAGTTTCTCATGTTGATCTTGAGCATTGTTCATGAGCTTGAAATTATGCAGAAAAGCGTCGGTGAATGCACCAAACTAGAAAAGAATAATTCTAAAGCCAAGAATAAGGGCTTTGTTTTTGCAGATAAATTCGCAAATGTTCTTCTGGTCATATTGGTAACATATTTTTTATTGTTTAGTTGAAATTAGTTTCTAATAGGCATTCATTACAACTCTACCAGTCTTACTCTTTTTCCTGAACTCTATCTGGCATGCAGGAGGACTTGATCTCATTTGCTGATTCTTCTTGTTCAATATTCTGGTCTCATCTTGTGATGGAAAACAGACTGCCTGGTTCTGTAACTGGAAAGTTAGGAGGCCCTAGTCAACGAAGGCTATCTTCTCCTTTGACAACTTCTGTTCTGCAAGCTGTATTATTTCTTTACTTTTGTACAATCTGGTGCATCAACTTGTGTGGTGCATTAACTTGTAGGCTAGCCTCCCATGCTGCTCCCTATAATATACATGTTTTTCTATCCTGAATAGTTTGGTCTTGGACTCTTAACCTCTATATTGATTGGGTTTTGTTATTTTTTTGCCCTTGTAAATCAAGCAATTATGAATTCCGTGTCTGCCTTTGCATGTAGTCGAATATACTGAGTTCTGTAATCTGCAAGCAAATGGAAGTGTCTGACCTAAAATTATACTATGAATGAAACTTATGAAAAAGGTACATGCTATTTATTAATTGTCAAAGTCTAATATATGCTTCTAAGGGTTCTTTCTTCTGGACTTTGGAGAGCTATCAGAGTATTAGCAAACTAACAAGTTTGATTGTAGACCAGATTCTTGTGGGGTTTCCCACAGTTTGAAGTGAGGAGAATTCAATGTATGAGTCATTTGTAAGTAGTTGGTAAGCCAAACAAAAAGAAATGAAATGAAATGAAAAACATAGCTACAATAAGTCAGTCTTTTTCTGAACAAGAACTAGAAAGATAAGATTTTAAAAATTTTATTGGACTCTGAATATGCATGTAAATTAGATTAAGGTTGTTATTGACAACTGTATTTCACTAAATAAAGCCCTTGTATTTTTTTGTCCGTTGATTACTTCGTTAGTTGTATAATGTGATCAAAATGTGACTCTTGATTGTAACTTATGAAGGAAATAGCATATAACACATCGTAACTATAGGTTTGTTGCTTTTCTTGACAAGTAAGATAGGCCTCCATTTTTTTTACTATTTTTTGTTATACTTTTGGTTTGATTCTTACTTCACCCAAAACCCGACCAAATTTAGTGGTTTTTAACCTTACAAGTTTTATTTGTGACACAAAAATGACCCGGTCTGAAAATACTGGAAAACTGGGTCAAATTGGATTGTAATCCGAATCCATCCGTTCTGCTTGATTTGATTGATTTTGTTAGCTTTTTCACTTCCACATCATTATTTTAGCATAAACCCACTATGCTTCTAGTCAATTTGTGTTTTGAGTCTTACATTTCTTTGTGTGGTCATAAATTAGTATATTTGTCCTTTTTCAAAAAGAAAATATATTTGTCAAAATTATAAAATTCTTATGAAAATTTTGGGGAAGAAAAATGAAAAAAATGAGATTCCTTTTATATTAAAACTTGACTCGGTGGATTGACTCGAACCCGAGTCGACCCAACTTGAAAATGATCCCATCCGTAATTGACCACGTCGAAAAAGACCTGAGTCGAAACCCGCTCCTCTAGTCATGTGTATCCACTTTATGCAATTATGTTTGTTCGTTACTTGATTATTGCTACTCTTGTCTGTAATTTGAGTTATGGATGAAGTTGCTTCCCCGGTCAACAGTGTGGTGGTTGTGTGCTTATTCTTGACGTAGATCAGTTGTTACTTCATCTAATCCTTTTCTTGATGTGTTGGCAGATTGTGTCAGTGAGAGCTGTTGCAAATGTGTCATCTTGGTGTGTTTATTTGAAAGATGATGCTCAACTAAACCTTGCCTCCACTTTCTTGTGGAAAATTTTCCACATGTTGGTTTCCACGGCCATCAGTGACTGTGAGGTACGATAAAAGTTTGAAATAGTTTTAATTTTCAGTGTGATGCTTTTAGTGTAGACCTATCACCAATTTAAAGATGTTGATAGAACAAGCTTAAGGAATGTTATGATAAACTGAATTGGTAATTTTGATGGCTATTTACAAAATAAATGTCTTATTCATAGGTAACTGGGAGAAAAACTAGTGAAAAAATATACTTGATTTAGATATTAGGCAGCAAGAAACGGATCAATGAAATTAGAGAACTATGTTGAAGAACATTTGAATGTCTCTGGCAATCGGAAGAAGTGGGTGGCTTAAATGAATGTGCTATTTACAAAAATTTTCTTATTCGTAAGTAACTAGGAGAAGAACTAGTGAAAAAAATATACTTGGAATGGATATTAAGCGTAGATAAGAAAGACAATGAAATTAGAAAACTATACTGAAGAACATTTAAACGTTTGTGGCAACTGGAAAAAAGTGGGTGGCTTAAATGAATGTGAATGTGGTGGATATCCACTATCATAGGGTACCGTAGAGAGAAAGAGGAAAAGGCAGCTGTATGATTGCAAGTTCTTAATATCAATTGTCTAATGAATTGTTTTTTTGGGTTGGATCAGATAGTGGGAATATTTGGGAGAGGGGAGAGAAGGGGAATCACAAATGGTAGAAGACATGGAAGTAAAGGTTCTCAAAATACATTTCATTGGGGTTGAGGGATTGTTTTCATGAGGCAGAAGGCCAATCTGGTATTGAAGTAATATTGAGTGTAGCGTACTTTTTGTGATTAATCTTGGTTATTTTCTGCAAAGATAGCTGATTTACCAAGGGAATATTTGAGAAACTTATTTCACTCGTACTGATATTAGAGGATGCATCTCTTTGATTTCATAGATCATCGGGGTTAGAATCAGCGTCACAGCTAAGTGCAACGCAATGGGGTCATTTACCCCACTTAGCTCCCAAAAATTTTCATAAAATTTTAATGTTTGATTTACCAAATGAATTTTTATTTTCGCTTTTTATTAAGTTACGTTGCAATATTTGTTGATTCAAAGGTTGGAAACTGTGTATAGTGAGGTGATAAAACTGGGATTGCAGCATATTGGTTCTTGAAAGATTGGAATTGTTGAGCTTTATGAGATTTCTTAGCTGATGGAGGATGCATATAAGTTGTTTTATGATATCAATTGAGGAGATGTCACTGTTTAGAATTTGATCTCAGGCATGGGGTTTAATGGAAAAGGTTAGGTTGGGTTTAGTTGATTTGTTTGAAAACGCTCAGCTCAGTATAGGTGTAAAGCCCATGGTTACTTGTCTCATTGAGTATTTTGAAGCACGAAAAGCTTGCCAAAGCTTAAGCATTATGAATGTATAGTAGACTTACTTTGGTGACGTGGAAAATATGAGACATGCATATGACTTGGTAAAAGACATGCCTATGAGGCCAAATGATGCTTTTTATGGTGCCTTACAAAGTACTTCTCGTAATTTTGGTGACGTTCAACTTATTAAATTTAGATTTTTTTTTCAAGGCAATATTCAAAAAGTAACACAACTTTCAAACTTTTGAAATTGTATGTCTATAAAATAGTGAAGGTAATGTCCACAAACTCAATCTCTCTCTACATCTGATTCACATAATTCTTTCATCAACTTGTTTTTTTGGTCTTATTCTCCCACTAACAAGAAACCAAAATTACTTTTCTTACCAATTTATAAATGCAGCATGATGAGGGAGACAAATAAGGACTCTTTAATTTATGTTAACCGACACATTTTTAGATATGCTTTTAATATTACTTCCACTCAATTTTCTTTAATGTCTTCAAGCAGACTAATGCAGAAATACATTTGGCGGCATATGAAGCTCTGGGTAATGCTCTCAAAGTTTCTTTACGAGTGATTTCTCCAGCAACTGTCAGTTTTATTAAAGACTTGAATGATTCCTCGGACCCATTGGCAAATGATAGGCCTCTTCTTGATCCCCTGGTACTGACATTTCTTAATCATATAAATAGCCTTCTTTCTGTACGACAATTAGCAAGAACAAGAAGGGCTGTGCTGATGAACTGGAAGGTATATATCTCTATAATTGTTAACTTTGCTCTCTCTTAAGATTTTCAGGTCTTTATAACAACAATTTTGATATGGGAGAGGTTGTTTTGGTTATCACCTTCTCCCCAACCCGTTGCTACTTTTTTATGTTTTACATATCTGTATTTAACTATTTTCTTTCCATCTCATCATACAGAATTAACATTCTTTTAAATGTTTTAGTGGCTATGCCTAGAAGCTATATTATCCTTTCCCTATCATGCTACTCAAAATGGAGTGGAGCTTCGACATGATATTACTTTCTTCTCATATGACGCTATCAGATTTATCTTTACCGACCTTGTTGAAAGGTAAGACATGAATCCCAATACTCATTCGTAGAAGATCACAAATTAGCCAGATCTGTATCATATTGGCTTCGTAGTTTTAAGTGCTCTACTTTAATCTTTTATAGTCCTTACTAATTTACGTGGGGTTTGGTTCTACCGTATCTATTTGAATGAGTTATGCAGCCTGGAGAATGCTGGAGAAGATTCTGTTTTGTCCATGCTGAGATCTGTCAGAATGGTTTTGGATCTATTAACGCCAAATGGTTCATTTGTCTCTTCCTCTAGCAGGGTTGATGCACAAGTATGGATTGATTTAACTTAATTTCTTGATTTGTTCCTGTTATGGGTTGACATGGTTTTCTGATATTGTGTCCAGATGATATGGCAATTGGTTAGGTCTTCGTGGATACTGCACACCAGCTGCAATAAGCGAAGGGTTGCACCAATTGCAGCACTTCTCTCTGCTGTGCTGCATGCATCTATTTTCAGAGAAATTGAAATGCACGTGGCTTCTAATGGACCTGGTCCGCTGAAGTGGGTATGCATTTTTTACATTTACTTTGGTCTTTGAAAATTTCCAAGTTTTGTTGTCTTTGCATGATGTATTTGCATCATTGTTATAGTTTTGCGAAAAAGTTCTTGAAGAAGGAATGAAAAGTCCTCGTACTATTCGCCTTGCTGCCCTTCACTTAACAGGGTTGTGGCTCTTAAATCCTAGTATCATTGTGTATTACATGAAAGAGCTAAAGGTTTTGACTCTTTATGGTTCTGGTGAGTTGCTTGTTATTGCTCGTTATTATTTATAGTTCACTTTTGTTAGGATAGTTGTTGAACCACTTAACTGATTTATAACAGAAAAAAAATTGTTTTCTTTCCAGTTGCTTTTGATGAAGATTTTGAAGGTGAACTAACAGACAATGTTGACGCAAGAACTGAAATAACATTGTTGGCAAAAATTCCAGATTATGAGATGATGGAAGTATGTGATCTATCCCAACATCGCATTTATGATGTTTCATATGCAATCTATGATAGTATGGGCTGTACTTAAGCTTAAAGCCTCAACGTTTATTTCAACTTACATTAAATTGTAGTACACTTTAGTTGATGATTGTAACTTATTGTTAGTTCTCTGGACGGAAGCAGGGGCAGGATATTTTATTCACAATTTTAGATTTTAATTCATCATCCTCATCATGATACCTAGTATATCTTGCTAATAGATTCTGTAGTCTGGTTCTAGGGAGATATAGAATTTTTTGAATCTTACTTTTAAAGATGGGCTTAGCTAGAAAATGCGAAGTAAAAAATGCTATCATCTGGTTAGATTCGAATAAGATATAAAGGTAAAATACGTTAGAGTTCCAAATCTCCAGTATATTAGATGTATTTAGTTTTTCTGTGTTCTAGCTGTGACTCTGTGAGTGTGACAGGCATATCAGTTTTCACATTCCTTATTACTTTGTGCTACCTTTTGTGGCTGCTTCGTCTTATTTATTTTTCTAAAGATATAAAACGTGCTTGGATTACTTTTTTAGATTGAATTTGTAGGGGGGGAGATGAAAAACACAAATCGCAAAAGCAAGTCATTGTGTCCATTGAATAATGACCTGCAGTGACAGAAATTAGAATAAATTAGGCTCCTATAGAGAATATATAGAGTATTTTCGGAGAGCAAAAGCAACTGAAAATGAAGATACAGTTTGGTATGCAACAATGGTAAGGATGTTTTAGCTTTCTTGCAACTTATATGTCTGATCATATTAAGAAAAGCAAATAAAAGAGATACTGATTTTTTTATAAGGTAGGAGTGACATCTATTCAAATTTAGAGGCAACAAGGCTTAGATAGGACTCCAAAGTAGAGGCATCCAGAAAACCAGACCTAGTGCAAAGTTGGATTTGTTTCTCTAGATCATACACATGGTTTCTTAAGTATGAGAACTTAGAAGTCCTGTCCTTTCTAGTCATCATTCTGTTCTTTGATTGATGTCAAAGTATCATACTTATGAAACATCTATAAATGACAAGTCTTTTGCACATCACAAAAGCTGGATTCAATGGTAAATATCCTCAACATGTGTAGAGAAATTTTTTAGATGGGGAAATGTCATAGACTGGATAGGCCATGAGATGTAATTACTAAAGATTAAACATAAAATGTAAAGAGAATGTAACAATTTGAATGTAAAATGGAAATGTATATGGAAGATTGAATGTAATAAAAGAACAATTACAAAAAGATAGAATTACAACCTTTCAAGAGGCTTGTTCTCTCCCAATGAGTATAATACTCCACTCAAATCTATTACTTGGATGCTTCCTAATTCCCTTCTCTTCCCCTCTATTTATACTAATTATCCCCACATTTCGTTCCCCCGCTTAACTAATTACTAAGTATTATTTATTACTTAATTCCTATAATACCCCTTTCTAGCCATTCATGACAAGTCATAAGATTGATTCTTAAATTCCTTTTTATATACCTATCAACATTAAAAATAAGGTCCAGGCAGATTTGAGGCATTTGTGTTTTATAAGTTTTAATTGGCTCAACACATTTAATAACCACAAATGTGGATTTCTAGTGGCTATGAGTTATTAACTCCTTTGTGTCCTGTCTTTGGGAGGTGTGTAATTTGGGAGTAATTGATCCAGGGCCCTGGCACTGTGAAATTATGGAATATTTGGTAAATAATGTGTGTGACTAATCAATTTGGTATTGTTTGTTTACAAATTTCCTGGAAAACTAATTGGATTAGGACTTTTTGAGGACCAGGTACAAGAGAGCTGAAGTCTTGGGCAGTTGGCTTAGCTTTCCTCTATGTGCTATAAATGAAAAAAATGAACAGAAATTAAGGACCAAGTCTCCTAATGAGGATCCTTTTGAAGATTAATTTATGTTTTTTTGATGCATTATGATTTCTTTTATGGATGCATTTCTGAATTTACGTTCATCGTTTATTTAGTAGATTGAGTCTCAATATGTTTTTCATTAGTTTGTTTCTGAGGACTGATGGACATGGCTAGGGGTGTTCAATGGGCTGGATAAGGCCTGGGCTGGGTTGGATAAGGGTCCTTTAAACTTAATATGGGTTTTAAATGGGCCGGATAAGGGCTCAAAATGGGGGTTCGGCCCATTGAACACCCCTAGACATGGCCCATTTCTCAACATATCTATTTATTTTACCTTGGTAGTTGACTTCTCTTTCTTTCTGTTTCAATTTATCTCATGTTAATGTATGTAATGTTGATAATTTGCTTATGTGATTAGGCATATATTAATACGGAGTTGTATGCACGAGTCTCTGTTGCTGTGCTCTTTCATAAACTTGCAGAGGTTTCTAAGGTGGTTGGTTCCGATAAAGAAACTGATGTTAGCTGCGCTGCACTTGAATCTGGAAAATTATATTTATTGGAGCTTCTCGACTCTCTGGTACAACTCAACTGCAATTAAAATGCTTATTTTTCTTTTTTCTTCTTTTTTTCTTAAATTTTAATAGATTTTTTATATTGTATTGTTTGAATGTTTTGGGAATCTTTGTCATGTGAACAAGAACAAGAAATATCCTTATTGTCAGTCATTTTTACAAGCATATTTATGGACTCCCAACTTTCATGATATTATATTCCTTCAAGTCTTCAAGATTCTCATTATTATGTGGATGCTAAAGAGCTTGATTTTTTTAGATGTTGGAGGCCTAGAGTTAATTTGAGGTTTTGATATCGCTTTGCTAGAGCATAAACTTATGTCATTTCTGATTCACATTTTAATATGGTCATCTTTGATAAATCTTCTTAGTTGTGCACAACATGTTAGTTCTTCATTTAGCCATATAACTTGTATTTATTGTACATATGTCATGGAAAAAAACTGTGGTCGTGGACGTGTTTGCGGAAATGGTTGCGATATCGTGATAAACAGCTATAACAGAGTAATAACGCGAATAACGACCAATGAAGCTTTGAAAAACATCAGGGGTATTATGAACTTATAAATACATTTTTGTTGTCGAACTACTATTATTATGCAATAATATGCCCATAGCTATTGTTGTTGCACTATATGAGATAGTGGCGTGTATAATCATTTAACTTAGTAGTTAACTATTTGTTTAACAATTAAAATTATGAGTAACAATGTTTTAATTGATCTTACTAATTAAAGTTAATGGGTATATAAAATTTTAATGAAGAGGGAAATAACGATGTAATGGAGAAAAATTGTTGTAACATTGAAATAGTGGGCGTTTTGATCGTGAAAAATTTGGCACTGTTATACAACGAGACTAACGTTGTGGCAACTCTCAAAAAGGTTACATAACGGTTGTTACGTAACGTAACAGGGGAGTTTTTATTCCATGTTTGTGTAAGTGCCTTCTATTTATTTGTGATTGAAGCAACCAACGTAGAATAATATTCTATTTAAACCATATACGTTTTGAAAGTATAAACCCATTTCCGGATTCACACCATGTACGTTGTATCCTGAGACTTGGGGCTTTAATGCTGAAATAACATTACTTTTTCTTTCAATTTGACTTCTGTAATATTTGAATCTGACTTGAGGTTATTGACTATCTCTTTTTCTTTTGTTCCTCGGTCCTTACCTTTTTTGTTTCAACTTTCAACTTCGTTATACAAGACAAGTTCTTGTGGCAAGAACACATAGAAATGTTATATTGATCAAGTTTGAAGTACATGTCTCCTTCAAAATGGGTATGCATATGCACAATAGAAAATGACATAGATTTCACAATGCAACCCTTCTTGCATCAAGACAACAATGGAGCTTTTTTTGTTTGTGGCTATTGTATAGTTGGATTGTTGGCGCTTTAAGGCAAGTGGAAAGTTTGAACCACCTAGAATAATTTCAAGGCATGACGATTTTCGATTTAGCCTTTTGTTACGCTCAGGTGACACATTCATGGTGCCTGTTCAAATAATTTTCTTAAATTTTTAAAAGATTGAGCTTTGAATGAAAAATGTTTAAAGTTCAATGAAATAAATTTTATTGTTATAAGTGGTATATCTATAAGTTTGGGCTGGTTACGCTTACCTAAAGGGGAGGAAGGCTTGTTTTATTTGCATTGTTTGCAAGATTCTTTTTTAAAAGGGGGGGGGGGGGGGGTGCGCATTTTGAGTGCTTGTCTCTAATTAATGCCATACGTCACACCTGAATCTGGACACACTTCACATGGAAGCGATATCCACTTCACCGTTCATGATATCTTTTCATATATGATTCAAGAAGGATTATTGACTGAATTTCTTGGATTAAGTCGCGATGCATGCACCTCTGTGTCATGTCTTTTGACCTGGGTTTAAGAAATGCAATCTTCTCACCTTTAACTAATCATTTAGCTCTATAAATTTTTTTTGGAATACTTCTACTGTCTACCATATTGTTAAAAGATTTTCTTAAATATGGGTAGGGATAGTTAGTGGTTAGTAGTTGACAAATTTTTGGTGGTAACCCGTTGGTGTGTATTTGCGCTTGTTAGAGTCAATCATGTGGTGTTTTATATTGTACTTTCTTTTGTTTCGGGATGTTCGAAAAATCTCTTTTTGCCACTTTTTTATCCCTTTCTCCTTAATATTCATGTTACTAGTATTACTTCCGGAAAGTTTTCTATCACATCCTCACAAATTCTTGCATATAGAGTATTTGTCATTTAGTTTTGACCAACTTTGCAGGTTAATGACAAGGATCTAGCAAAGGAACTATATAAGAAGCATAGTGCGGTAAGTGTTGAACCTCCTCAAGCTAGGCTGAGAAACTTTCTTCAATATGCACATGGAATTCAAATGTGAAATGATACAGATTTTCACTGTCAAGAATTTAGCTAGCTGTTCTATACTAGTTAACTTAGGCAACTTCTATGGTGTTCCCCTATTGTGATGGGGGTACTTATTAAACAGATTCATCGTCGGAAAGTCCGTGCTTTGCAAATGTTGTGCGTTCTTTCAAATTTTGTTCGTGAAGATATTGTTCAACAAGTAATACAGAGTTTGTCAGTATTATTGTATGTAAGTATATTCTTTTGCAACATCAAATGTTCTCTATGTTTGCTTTGAAAAATCGTTGTTTATGAATGAGAAAAAATAAAGTGATTTTCTTGAGATGAAAGCGACAACTATGACTCTAGGAGTGAATGCTACGTACATGATATGGAATCTAATTGTGAACTTTGTGGTGTCGTTTGGTTGCATTAGAATTTGGAATTAATAAATTGCTGGATACAAAGGTTCTATGTGCACATCCAGAGGTTCTATGTGCACTTAAGATCCTTGGGCTTACTTGCTAATTGAATATTTTGAGGAGCATAGAAATTGCTGGATACAAAGTAAAGACGTAGATAGTTGGTGACTGCCTCATGCACTACCAATCAATCATCATGTGTTTTATGCGCCTCTATATGCTAACTTCACATGACTTTGAACATGCCAAGACGACGGAGTTGAGAAAGAAGCGGGGTTTTCCACTTAGAAAGGGCGAACGGAGAGGGGATATTTAAGATGGGGGAGTTAGATAGAAAGAGCAAGGTCCTTCTAAAAGCATCAATTTGTTTTGCGCACTAATAACATTCTGTAATATTTTTAAAAATGCAAGTAAAAGGGTATATTTATATCAGTAGCTTTTCTTATCATCATGGTATCTGTAATATTATACTAAACAAAAAGTGGGCACAATTTATCATGAAAGTAACCTAAAAGAATTTTGAAAACGGAGCATTATTACAATATTATGAATTCGTTTACCTTTAGAATTCATGTAAACTTAAAATTGTTGTCTTCATTAGGGCTAGGAGTTGAGAACTTTAGAATTTAAAGTCAAATGTTCTAAACATATTATGGCGTACACTAATCATTAACACTTTTAATTTTATTCTAAGGGTAAAGAAAGTTCGAATATAGCTATGTCTCAAAGTTTGATGTTCCTACTTGATGGCTTAATGCACCTCATATTCAACATGCATTAGGTCTAGGTCAATGCCGAAAATTTGAATAAAATAAGCTTTATATTTTTCTAAACCGAAGTGAGCATGGGATAATTTTATTTCCCAAAATAAGTCATCGTATCCGAACCTATGGTATGCCATTATATTCTTAGTCTGAATTGATAGTGTAATACCTCAATATAAAAAAGAACAAAGCTCATGAAAATAAATTGTAGATAGCCTGTTACTAAACATTAGGCAGTTCGTCATTTTTTTTTTGTTTAATTCTTTTAAAATGGTCTGCTAGTAATAGCGACCAACTGCCAAGCTGAATTCAGATGGTTCGCTGTTGGTAAAAGCGGGCAATTTCAGATGGTTCACTTATTTTGGGAAATAAAACTATCCCAAGCTCCCTTTGGGAATTGTTTTAGAAAAAAAACTTATTTTGTTCAAATTTCCGGCAATACCAATGTGTATAATGTGTATTAAAGCATTACCTAAGTGTAGGACAATGACTTTGTGTACGTTAAACTGGGTTCATTCTAATTGTTAAGAAATGAGTTGTATAATTTCTAATATGTGTTTCATGCTTTTCTTACATTTCTCTATTTTAAGGGTAGGTGTAGTAAGCTAATCATAGTCACATTTTTTTCCAGAGAAACAACATGCCTGCAGTTCGGCAATACATGGAAACTTTTGCGATACATGTTTACCTGAAATTTCCAATCTTGGTATGTCACCCATCTGTTTGATTATTAATTGTTTGCCACTTGTAAAATGCATGAGTGCTGTTAATTTTAATTTGAAGTGTCGATAAACTAACTTTTGACTTATTTTAATTATGTTATTGTCTTCATACTTAAAATTTGTTTCCAACTCGTACAATCATATGTAGTCAATTTTTCTTCTTTTTTTTCTTCTTACAATCTCCTGCAATCATGTTTACCTTTTTGCGCTACAATAATGGTTTTGAATTTTGTGTAATGATAACACTCAGAAAATTAGATAAGTTGCTTTAAAATATGGGCTTAAGTACCCTCTTGTGTCGTTTTGTACTATATTAATGGAGTTAAACATGGATAACGTATGCCTTTTGGTATGTCATGAAACTTTTGCTTATACATGCTGGTAGAGTTTTGGCTTTTGATAGTGTACAATCAAATACTAGAAGTTCTTTGAAGGACTTCTAGAGTTCTAGTATCATTCAAGTTCTCTTTTCAGTTAAAGTTTTTATTCTTATATCTAAAAGATAAAGTCAGCATCTGTATTCGTTTTTTGTTACTTTCTTCACAGGTGCAGAAGCATTTAGTGCCTATATTATGTGATTACAGTATGAAGACTCAGGTTTGTATTTGGATTCTTAATCATTTTATTTCCACTGAAATCATTACATTCTCCTTTTGTTGCATGGTGTAATATACAGGTAATTATGACTCATTTGTTTTCCTTTTTGAGGGTGGGTGTTAGTGGTGTTGTTCTTGAGGTACTAGTTTATGGGATTTGCATTTGCAAATGCGTAAAGGTTTTCCTTACTTTAATTATATGGTTTAGCCAAAGGTTTAGATAATCACATTTGGATGAGTGTAAGCTTCAATTAAGTTCACTTGAATGACCTGTCATGGCATTGTTTTTTGTGCAACACCAACAACAGTAGTAATTGTTTCTTAAATTTTATTTAAGGCGCTCATGTCAAAGATAAAAGGGAATGGAAATTGATCATTGATGCACTAATGGTATTTCATGATCATGGGTATTCTGTCATCAAAGCGGCATTTAATGGGTTTACTCATATCAATAGATGTAAGGTTGAAACAAACTGTGATACTGATGATGATTAGATAAAGAAGGAATAGTAATATAATGATTAGATAAGAAGGAATAGTAATATAATGGGTCTCACACACGTAGTTATGCAACATCATTAATGTTGGTAAGGGTATTTATGGGGTTAAACTTGATTCCTACTCAATCAAATAGGGTTTACATACTTCCCAAAATTAAATAGGATCACTATAATTAAAAAGGCTCGTTCGAATTTAATAAAAAGAGCACTACTCTAATGCAAAAGGAATAGTAATATAATGAGTCGTAAATTAATAAAAATTAGACCCCACTAGCTCTAAAATAAATGTAAAATAAGTTTATATTACGGATAAGACACATCTTGTACTTATATGATAAGCTAAGGCTTGTATAATGTTGAGACAATAGTTATAATTCTTCATGAGTTGATATCACCTCACTTGTGAAGTTGTGATGAACAAAAGTTCGTTATTCTCATATCATGTAGTTGTTGAATGCATGAAATTCTATTTTCTTTCCTAAAATTGTGATGAAGTAAAAAGTTAGGGTAACATTCATAAGATGCTAATGTGAAATATTCAAAACAGGGTGTGTTGCAACTAATTAGAAACTGAGGCAGTAAATGGATTGAATATTGTGTTTTAGTGATTCTTGAGATATAACACATGTATTATCGACATTTATTAATTTCAGATGAAGATGACTAATATGAGAAATGAATGCAGGCACTCTCGTCATATGTATATATTGCGGCTAACGTCATGCTCCATGCAAAAGTAGAAGTTCAATCTAGGCATTTGAACAACTTGCTTCCACCTATAATTCCGTTGTTGACGTCCCACCACCATACGCTACGTGGTTTTACTCAGGTTTCCATGTTACACTTGTCTGACATTCGCTTGTACATTGAGTATAGAAGAGTTCCACCCTATTTATAATTTTTGTTTTCAGTTGCTAGTTTATCAAGTTTTCTGTAAGTTCCTGCCAACATTAGATTCGAACTGTGGTGAATCAATCATTTTGGAGAAAAAGTGTTTCAGCAATGTGAAGGCATACTTGGAAATGAATCCCGATTGTGCAAGGTACTATTGAACTTTGGTTTTTGGTTTAGAAATATGAGTGCCTTTGTATCTCAGAAAAATGTTCTCTTCACTTCAGCCTTATGAGTCATGGGCAGTTTCTATGATGGTCTAGTGAAATTTAGGAGGTGTTTTGTCATTTTGTTTTTCTTCTATATCTTGACAAAGAGAAACTGCAAGTGTATCAACAACAATGCTAAATCCTTGATCTTGACAATGTGTTGGATGGTACATGAACCAAAACAGATTAACTTGGGAAATCATTGCACAAACTGTAATGTACTAAATTTTATAATATTTTTCTAATATCTAGCAAGATGAATTATTGTCGCTTTCCCACTTCTACGTTGACCTAATTTCTTTGGTTTCATACTTCTTATGTGCCTTAGGTGGTGAATAAGGGATTTTCTGCTTTTGTGCTTTTCTTGGTTCATTAAGATAGGCAAGAAGAGACTTAGATAACTCTGCATGCTCAATTCTCACTTTTTATCATTGAGTAGCTATATTCGCACTTTGTTTTCTCTCATGACTCATAAAGGTTCATTGGGGGTAACATGAATTGTCTGTACAAATCTTTGTCAAAAGGATAAAGGTAATCTGCTGTTAAGCTTAGAACATATCACCTATTTGTATAGAAACCAAATCTAGTGATACCAGAAAGCTTGAAATTTGGCATTTCTATCTTGTCTGATGAAAAGATCCTTGGTTGATGCTGCATCTATCAGCAAGCCCATGGCACTAAAATCTATTGGCAAATAGTTTCACTAAATCAATAGGGCATCTGGGTGTGGCTGCCAGCTAGGTCCGCGAATTAATTACCTCTAGACTCTAGCCTCCATTTTATCTTTTCTCTTTATAGTGATAAACTGATATTAGACATATTGACTTGAAAACTGCCATTTTTTACAGATCTAAGTTATTTTGTCATTTTTTTATGATATCCAATTAACAAGGAAGATAAGTACATTCTACAAGTATAAAATTTACTACTCCTGTTTGAATTTGCATCATTTTGTTTGGTTACTTTTATTAGGGTAAGTGGAATTGGTGAGGACAAAAAGAGTTGTTGGTGCTGTAAAATCAGGGGGCATAGAGGGTTATATGTATTGTTTTCCCATAAGCTATTTGTATTGTTGATGGCCTTTTTCCTTATATACTCTTCATCCACAATTATTAATTATTTTATCATCAATAGTTTATGTTGTACTTTGGGACAATTTAATGACCTATTTAACTTCTCACAGATTGCGAGCCTCAATGGAAGGGTATCTTGACACATTTAATCCTGTTGAATCTGTTCGCCCTACTGGAATCTTTTCCAGTCGTGTTGAGGTTAGACACTTGCCCATTAAGGTGGACAAATTGGATGGACCTTTCCTCTTTGTCAGTTTGCAAATTTTAATTCTTGTTTTCTCCGTATAAGATGTCAATCAACCTGTTTGATGATCTTATCCTCTGAATCATGGAGTCGCTGGTCTTGATAATGATATTTTAGATTATTTAGTTACTTGATAAACTGTGAAATATGGAAACACCTTTCTGGTTTAGTCTTTCACTATTTGAGATTTGTTCAAGGGTATTTTGTAACTCTTTCTAGTCAGGTACATCTTAGATGTTGATCCTTGCATGTGGTGTTTTTCTAGTAGCTGAGTACTATTTAGTATATTTAAAAAGATGAAAATTTGAACAGTGAAGTAAGCATTTTTAGTACTAATAGTATATAATTAACACTTCTAGCACTGGCATTTGGCGGTTCAAACTTCAAAGCACCCTGCTAGGGTATTGATGATGCTCAGAATACTTTTCTTTTGGTTTAAGCTTTTGTTGGAACTTAGTTAGCAAGGATTCAATTTATTAGTGCAGAATCAAACCACAACAACATTGCGGTGCCCGGGCCCCAATGCCGTTAAAGTGGCACCTCCCAGGGAATGGGTAAGAGGGGTGACGATGTTAACAACCTTATCCTTCAAAACCCGTGGAAAAGGTCATTTTTCTCCTCTTCATTACATCTTAAGGAATAAGTAAAAGAGAATAAATAAATAAATAAAAAGAGATGAGCCATTGGCAATTGGAATGCTTAAGCCAGATTTTAATATGAATATTGCTTTGTAAAGCCATTACACTTGAGCATCCATCATCTCATTCCTGGTTTATTTCTCTAATATATACGAGGGACACCCCCTCGTTTATTTAAATATAGTATACTCCCTCCTTTTTTTTCAAACGTCTCATTTGGTTTTTGGACACTATTCATCATTCACTCTTAAATTGTAGTTTATTCTTAATCTATAAGTTAAAACATAACTAAATGAGATCTTGTTTAATTCGTTACAACATAAAGTTTATCAATATCAATTAGAGATATTAAGGGTAGTATTAGTGTTTTGGCAAACGTGCCCAAACCAAATAGGACATTTGAAAAGAAAAGGAGGGAGTATGTTATGCAGAAAGTGGAAAATAAAGGTCCTTGGTTTTTGGCTGTTAACCTGAGAGGCTGAAACTGTTTTTCCTCTTAAGCATTCTGGTGGATGACAAAAACAGAGAGATTAACAAAGGACGAGCCTATCTGTTGATATCACTTATTTGAAATATTGTAGGATATGGAGTTTGAATGCGTTCCAATGTGCTTAATTGAGCGAGTGACAAATTTCCTCAATGTAAGTTGATCAGGTTGCTACTAGCTACTTCCTCTATTATGTCCTTGTCTCATCATGCTCTAATGTATAGGATGTTAGAGAAGAATTACGGAGTTCAATGGCTAAGGATGATGCAGCTCTAAAAAACGAGAGTTTAATGATTGTGGAAGATCAAGATTGTATGTGCCTATCAGAAAATGGTGGGAAAGAAATGTTACTTTCTGCTCCACTAAGTAATATGCAATTAGATTTTCAAAAGAAGTTCACATTGTCAAAACATGAGATGCTGAATGAAGGTAAGAATACATGATGTATTGGTGCTTGTTCATTTGGATATTTATAATTTATGTTGAATCTTAAATTTGTGAGCATATTAGAAAAGGCAACCCAGTGCCACCCTTCTCCTAAGTTGGGATGAGGCTATTTGTTAACTTGTAAGTTCTATCTTAGGTTTGTAAATTTTTTTATTCAATTTAAGTATAGATGTCTCTATGCGGTCTACTTGTTTGAGTTTTTACAAGGAAAAAAGAAAATATCCAATGTGCTTGTTTTGAATTGGATCTTGTCTTAGTTATCCATTCCCACCTCTTCGTGTTATTTAGGCGTGATGGACCATTGTCCTCCACTTCTCTTGTTATTTCAAAAATCCTTTGGGCATTTTGAAGAAAAAGAGAAGATTCTACACAGGTAGGACCATCATTTTCTTTTTTCGACACAACTCACTAGAAGGATGTATTCACCATGTTTTATTAAGGCTCAAGGTACACAAAAGAAATAACAATCCTAGAGCATAGTTGCAAAGCACATACCCCTTCAAAATGAGGTGAAGTCACGGGAAAAAACGCGATCGCGGATGCATTTGTGGAAACATTCACGGTGTCGCGAAAAATGGCTATAACGGATGAATAACGCGAATTGCGGCCAAGGCGGTGTCATGTTTTGAAAAAGATAATCACATAAGGAGTTTTAAATTCATAATTGCATTTCTGTGGTTCTACTATTGCAATCCTATGCCCCTAGCTATTGTAATTGCGCTATATGAGGTACTTTTAGTGGATAATTACCAATGTCTTAGTTAATGATTTTGTTTAGCAAATAAAATTATGAGTAACTATAATTTTAGTGCTCTTAATAATTAAAGTTAATGTGGCTTAATGAAATATTAATGAACAGACGTTGTAAGAGTGAAATAACGGCGTCACACGTTACGTAATGGTCAACGCAACGTTTACCATGAAAATTCATGCACCGTTATATGACGGGATTTAACGTCATGACAAATCTCAAATAGGTTACATAACAGGCGTTACGTAGCGTAACGGGGGTGTTTTTTTCCATGGACACAATCCTTCAAATTAAAGATTTAGTGTACCTCTTTGAAATGTAGAAAGTGCGCTTTAAGTTTTTTTCCATGGGCACATTCCTTGCAAATATAGAAATTTGCACCTAAGTGCACTTTTCGTGCACGTCATTGAAATGCCTCGCTTAGTCCATTTAATGTGCTTGGGCTATCACGTCTTGGTGTGCCTTAGACATGATTTACATGAGTAGAATAACATATGTAAATGACCATTGGAATTGATTTTTGGTTGTAAATTAGTATTAAATAAGGCTGAATGAAGAAAAACTTATGTCAGCAATGAAAACATCGATTCGTTTTAATTCATGTAGGCAACCTAATATTGGATTAAGCCGTTGGCATTTTTGTTGGTGGTGCTTTTCCCGTACATGTATGATATGCTTTTCGCACCTAATTAATGCTACATGCAAACTCCTGATAGTTCTCCCAATTTAACCTATTTAATTTTCTTCTCTGAACTCTTTCATGCCAGAAATGGAAAAGGAGGACCAACTTCTCGAACAAATATTACAGTCAAGAATTATTTCAATGAAAACTTTGAAGGAAAATCGCCAACAACTCATACTTGTTGCGTCCCTTGTTGATCGTATACCTAACCTTGCTGGGTTGGCTAGGACTTGTGAGGTAAAGTACTGGTCTTCACTTTATTATTGAGTACCGCTGGTTCTGATCTCTCTTTTATCTCTTCCCCTAAGTTCGTCTTTTTTCCTACATTAATATCTCTTTTCTGCTCCTGCCTCTTGATTTTCACATATGTGTCTTTTGCAGGTTTTTAAAGCAAGTTGTCTGGCCATATCAGATGTTAATGTGCTACAAGACAAACAATTCCAGCTGATAAGGTTTCTATATGACTGTCTTGAGTAGAATTTCTTTTGTGGTATAATGTGTGTCCTCTAGTCTCAAATGTGGTTAGCAATTCCTGCCACTTGTGTTTTGTTGCTAGTTGTCTTTCTAAATTAAACCAGCTCCTTGATATTGTCGGGTTTCATTGCGTGTCCCTAAGCTATAACTCTGAGCATTCAGAAGTCTGTCGAGCTTGGGTATTCTAAAGATCAGGGTTCTTTGCTTATACGTTGATTTTTTAGCTGAAGAGAGATTCATTCAAAGAAACTGTTCAGTAACACTTTTTGTGGTGTACATTTAGGTGCCCTTTCTTGTCTCCCTCAGAAATATGTTTTTTTGATGGGCTACTAGTTTAGATATTTGCTTGTGCTTGTGCTTTGATAGTATACTCATGATTGAGGAATTTTCTTTATCTTCAATTATTCAAAAAAAAAACTGATGCTTGGTAGTTGGTAATTGTGGATGGCTAGAAGAAAATCAATACTTGGGCCCTGGGGTCATAGGGACGTGTGATGTGAGTCACAAGCTCAAAATCAGAACTTGCTAAGCAATTCTAAGCTTATGTAATGGGGTCATAGGGACGGATGACATTTTGCTCTATTCTTGTTCAAACTTTTTTTTTGACCTTCCAAAAATGGTTTGTGTTTTTTCAGCTTGCTGGATTAGTACCGTTAACTATTTTCATTCTTTGTTTTTACTTGGCCAGTGTGACTGCTGAGAAGTGGGTGCCCATCATAGAACTCCCTGTTAATAGTATCAAACACTATTTGGAGAAAAAGAAGAAAGAAGGTTTCGCAACATTGGGATTGGAGCAAACTGCTAATAGTGCACCCTTGGACAAATACAGCTTCCCCCAAAGAACGGTAATGTCCATGAAACTCGATAACCTAATGAGGATTATATCAGAAATTGGCTAATTTGCATCCATAAACGCATGTTTCATTAGTTAAGCCGTAGGTATAGGCTTGTTCGTGATGTGCCAGTCATAGTACAAAAGTACGGGTTTGGTCATAGTCCTGATAACAATCGTAAATCGGATTTTGATGTTAATACGGATGATTTCGCAGTCGTAAACTCAAAAACCTTATGATACGGTTGTGGTGCAGTGCTGCGGCCTTGTTTTAGCACTATGATGCTAACTTGTGGAAGTGTGGCCTTAATGAACACCTTCATACTTTTTCTCGTTGAATGTTCACTTTATTATTTGCAAACGAAATGATGTATTTTAACAATGAAGATATATCTGAGGCTGTTGCCTTGCAGGTTCTTGTTCTAGGTCGTGAAAAAGAAGGAATACCTGCTGATATAATCCACATTTTGGATGCTTGCATTGAGATCCCACAGTTAGGGGTTGTTCGGTCACTCAATGTTCATGTTAGTGGCGCCATTGCTCTCTGGGAATATACTCGTCAGCAGAGATCAAGATAACTTCAATTTCGCATCTGAACCCAAATTCATTCTCATAATGGACCAATTTCATCATATTTGCTTGTTTTGATGATTTGTGTCCTCCATATTGCTACGTGTTCCAGCAATGTTATATCTATTTTTGTGTTTTCTTTAGGAATTGCTTTAATATCATGTAACATTCATATTATCAAGCTCAAAAATATGACAATTGAATAGAATATACTTTGATTCCTTTCATTTTTATTGATTTCTTTCTTTTCTTTTTTTCCCTTGTATAAATTTTAAAGCTATCTCAACACACATTACAGTTTTGGTTCCAATTACGTCTCATCTTGATGAGCCATAATGTCTTAATAATGCCCTTGAATCATTGTCATTTTATTTACTGTCTGAAATCCTTGGATAAATATGCTGCTCATACCTTAATATCTCATGTCTTTTTGGTGGATAAAGATAGGTCGAAGGGGAATAGCGAAGTAGCTCCTTAGACATCCTTTGAGACAGACTACATTACCATGTCTTTGTTTGTATTGCCCTTCCATCACTTAAAATAAGAGCTCACCCAAGGATACGTACGAGTCTGAAAGCACGACACACTAATACGGTTGGTGTATGGGTAAGATATGAAGTGGGCGAGAATTGAGGAATACATGGATAGGCGATCATACATGCATCAGGAATAGACCTAATCAAAGAGAATAGTCGAAAGCATTTCTTATTCCAGTTAGTGTGATCCCTGATAAGTTATTCACATTTTATGCCAAAGTGTTCATCGCTCGTCTCTGGAGTATTTGTCATGGAAGCTTCAGGGAACGATAAAATTCAAACATCTTTCTTCATCTCCTATCTTTCCTAGTGTTTGCTTTTTGTTATGTCAATGCAGAAATGATAGCTAGAAATGTGTTTTCATTTTTTAAAATTTTTCTGGCTTTAAATTTAATTTTATGTCATTTTAATTTTTAGTCTTGTTGTGATAATCAAATGAAATTAGTTAAAGACACACTAAGGGGCGTTTGGTATGTGTTTTTTGAGGGATGGAAACAGAAACAATTAAAGAAAACCGTTACTTAGTGTTTGTCTTGCCGTCAGGGAATTGCTAACTCCATTACTTCTCTAAGTTCATTCTCTTTTGTATTTAGAACTTGTAACAAAGCGGCACATATGCTTGCTCGCAGGTCTCTGGAGTTTGAATGTTGTATGATATGGATGAAAGATTGCTTATAGATTGCTTATAGACAGTCGCCAATGGTCAGGGTTTGGGGAGGGAAGATAGACGGCAACTCATACCCATTAGGAGAATGCGGTCAGAGAGTCCCCCAACTCTAAAGAGTCTTCAAAGAGAGAGGATTCAACAAATATCTGAAAGCCTGCAACTTATACCCACGTATGCCATGCAGTAATCAACTAACGAAAGATACACAAAAAATAGAACACGTACAAATAACTAATCAAACGATAATGGAAAGAGATGTGGTAAAGAGCGATTAGTACAGGCAAAGAACAACAATAAACGGTGGTCAGGAGAGACATGTATAGTAATCTAAGACGTGGATAAGGCGCCGCCAATTGGCCCTGTCCTGGTCAGGTCCTTAGAGAGGTAGAGTTCGCGCCGCCAATCTGCTCCTCCCACGTCCTGCTATGTCTTCCTCGTCTTCTCTTGCCCTTCACAATGATGCATTTGATCTTTCTTACTGGGGCATCATGGGTCTTTCTCTACACATGCCCAAACCATCTCAATATGTTTTCCCGCATCTTTGCTGAGAGACGTGCGACCCCTAACTACTCCCTGAACTCTTTGTTTCTTATCCTGTCCATCATAGTATTACCACCTATCCATCTCAGCATACGTATCTCTGTTACATCCATACTCTATTCCAAAACCTTCTTTACAGGCCAACATTTTGTTTCGTACAACAAAGTCGGCCTAATAGCAACGCGGTAAAACTTTCGCTTTAGTCTACTAGGGAATTTTTCATCACAAAGCAATTCAGTCGTTGCTCTCCACTTAAGCCATCCCGCCTGTATATGATTAGAAGCGTCTCCGTCAATCTCCCCATTACTGTGAATCACCAAACCCAAATACTTGAACTTGGATGTACATGTAACAACTTCTCCGCCTGTGGTCATCTTTGGCTCCCCTATTATGACCCACTGAAGTCGCATCTTAAATATTATGTCTTTGATCGGCTTATGCGCAACCCCTTACCCTCCACGACTTTCCTCTACTCTTCCAATTTTCTGTTAGTCTCCTCCTTAGTTTCTGCGGCTAGAATAATGACATCAGCGAAAAGCATGCACCATGGTACTGTCTCTCAAATGGATTTTGAAATTTTATCCATAATGACCGTAAAAATGAAAGGACTAAATGCTGATCCCTGATGTAGGCCCACTCCAATAGTAAAAGTCTCTGTTATACCCACCGGTGTTTGAATGTTAGCCGAAACTCTGTCATACATGTCCTGTATAACCTCTATGTACCTTTGTGAAATACCTCTATTCTTGAGGCTATCCCAAACGATACTTCGTGTTATACTATCATACACTGTCTCCAGGTTAATGAACTCCATATGCAAATCCTTCTTTCACTCCATATACTTTTCCATCAGTCTCCTTAAGAGATGGATCGCCTCGTTGTTTGATCTACCCAACATGAATCCAAACTGGTTCTCTTTAATCATCGTCTCTCGTCTAATTCTTTTCTCAATTACTCTTTGCCACAATTTCATAGTGTGGCTTAGGAGTTTGATAACCCTATAGTTCCCGCATACTTGTGAATTGCCCATGTTCTTAAATAGTGGCACAAGTATGCGGGAATTATAGGGGTATCAAAATCCTAAGCCACACTATGAAATTGTGGGAAAGAGTAATTTATGAAATGCTTTTTTAAATTTTCTAAAATAAAGAATGAATTTTAGAGGTATTATTGAATGTAGTAAAATTTTATTTTGGTTGGGTGACATTAAAAATGAAAGAATGAACACTTTAAAAATCAGAGCAACAATGTAGATAGCTTTGAATATGTGAATGTGAATCTATTTTATTGTTATAATAAACACTTATCAAAAGTAACAACAACTAATATCTTTACTTCCTTCTATCTAATTTCATTCCTTTCCATTTACGGTATTGATACCAAATAGCTCTTAAGCATTTTCATTGTGTTAATTCGTGGATTTAAATGAATTAGTTGCCTCCGTTTCTTAATAATTTGAGCTCTTTAGTAAGAGCGATGAGTTTGTCTAAGAGATTGCTTATTTCTTCCATATATGCATTGGGCTTACACTGATCATGTTGATGCAAGTGCCAAAACACTTAACAATGATGATGGATACAATCGAAAATGCCTTGTTTTATACTTTGGAGAAAGACGGTGAGGATGCATCGAGTTGTGATGTTTTAAGGTTTGAAACGATTCGTGAGATAACTAATGTGGGACAAATGAGACTTCACTAAAGTGTTGAATCGTGCCTTGAACAAGGCTAGGCATGGGAAGATGATTGCTCGAACAAGGCAACACGAAAACAAAAAATAAAAGGCACCAGAAGAGGGTGCTCATTCAAGCATATGTCTTGCTCGCTTGAGCACATATGCAGGCAGTGGCTTATAGAAAAAGCTGCTTGTTTGAGCACATGGGTGGATCATTCGAGTAGTGGCCTAGGATGCTTTGGACGTTTAGTTTTCATATGTTTAAGGCATTATAGGGGGGGCATTATGTTAGAGTTTATTACTATGTTTAATGTAGCGTTATTGTATGATTGAAAAGTGTAGTGTAGCCTATATATAGGGCTTGTACATGTCTAGATTTTCACAACACAACATACAACATAGTTGAGAGGGCTAATACACAAGTGAGGGGCTAGGGTATTGACCAAAAGAGTTTTTTTCTTTTGAGTTAGTATTTGTGATCTCGAGAGGTTGTTCTCAAGATAGGGAGGGTCACTTATATATTGTATTGTTGAATCCAATTATAAATAAATTTTTGTTGAACGGGGAGGTATCCAAGATATCCCAAATATCATTGTGTTCATCTTTCCTATTGTTTTTTATTATTGTTCTCATCTTATTTTTCATTTGTAAACGTCTTTACAGCTTTCATTTCAATTGGCATCAGAGCGAAGAGTGCATTATGGGAAAATTAGTGAGGGAAAGCGAGGTTATTGTGTGAGAAAACAAGATGAGTTAAGGGGAAAAGTTTCATCATCTAGTGTTTGATGGAAAAGTTAAATTTTCCATATTGAAGAGTTTCGTGAAGGATTATTTGGTGCAACAAGGAATCAATGATGCGCTTGAGAAGGAGAGGTCAAATCATAAAGACGAACATCAATAAGAAAGAAAGCGGTAAGCATAATTTGACTTGCCATTGCACCCGAAATCATGTAGAATTACTTGAATGAGACCGATCCCAGTGAGTTGTTGGAGAAATTACAAACTGTGTATGCTTTCAAATCCCTAACAAATAAACTTTGCTTGGGGTGGGAGTTCTATCAACTCATGAAGGATGAAGACATAATAATTCAAAACCACATAAACACATTCAACAAATTGATGAGCCAATCGATGAATGTGAATGAGAAGTTGGCGGATGAGAAGTTGACGAATAAGGAGCAAGCTTACTCCTTTTGGCTTCACTGCCCAAGGATTATAGGTTTATAGACTAAATATTTCTCATAGGTCGGGATTCTATCACTATTGATCAAGCATTGGCGGCGTGAGAGTGAATGATAGGTTTGTGGTGATAAGAGAGGGAGAAAAAAATTGGGGATGACGTGTATAGTGAGGGATCTAATAGAAGAAAAACCAAGGATACATGATATCAAGGAATGGAAAAGTCTCTATAGAGGGGTGATCTTAGTGACAAAGCGTGTTACTATTGTAAGAAAAAAGGAGCACATACAAATAATGTGCAAAGAGATGAAAGAATACCCTAAGAGAGTGGGGAGCTTAAGGAATGGAAGGAGAAAAGAAAGTGGGAATAACGATAATGTCTCTCTAGACTTTGTGGGTGATGATGATGATGATTATGATGGGGCTCTATTAGTTGATGAAAGAGTGGTTCATAGTAAGGAATGAATATAGCTTATTTTAAGTTTCATGTATATTTTAAGGCAATTTAGTGTTTTAACCTTAAAATAAAAGATTTTAAGTTGGCCTGAAATCGAGTGTTCATGAGGTGATTGCATTAGTTTAGAAACACTAAGGTTTTAGAAAAATTTTGTAAGCCAAAATTTGTTACATGCTTAACTTGAGATCACAAATAATATAAAGGTATAAATAAATCAAGGGTATATAACATAGTTGGTCCAAATACAACCTATGTTATTTTTGGGTTTTTAATTAAGTTAATGTAATAAAAGATCAAAGAAAATCAAGATTACATTCATCTTTAAAGACAACTAAAATATTGAAATACAAAAGGGATGAATTTTTCTTCTGAAATTCAGCACATACATTGTAATTAGAAAGCTTAAAAAAAATAAACTTTCTTTCTTATAATCAACTCATACATTGCATTTATTTTTATCATTTTTTCATGCATAACTTTTAGATTTTGAGCTTTAATGTGAATGATTCAATCAAATATTAAAGAGGTGTTTGGTACAACGGAAGAGGACTTGTGAGATTTTAGTATGAGACTTTTAATATGAGAGTTTTAAGATAAAAAGGTCTTATCCTTTATTTGTCATGTTAGAGACTTGGATGAAAGATATAAGAATTAAAGAAAGTTTTAGAAAAGAAAATGACTCAGCCATTGAAATGGAAGAAGAAAGAAGGAGAAGGAAAGAAGAGAAGGAAGGAGAAAGGATCGAAAATTTCAACTACTAAGCATATTTCAGGATCCTCTTCATCCTTACTTCATCATTTTCTGAACCTTCAAATTTTTCTGGTCATAAACAAAATTAGGGTTTTAAACACCCTTTTATAGGGAAACTTAGGAAGGAGAAGGAAACAAAATTTTTCGCAAGACTTAAAGAGAAAGATGAATTGTGAGTCTAGGGTTTAGGAATGAGATTAATTTATAAGTAAAAATTCTGGTTTAATTAAGGAAAGAATATTATTTGATTGACTTATTGAAAAGATATTACTTGATTGAGTGTTATAGGATTAACTTATTTTGCTGGAATAATTAGAGAGATTGATGGGCATTAGGAGATTGTAACAACTGTTTTATTTGAAATTGCAAAGAATTTTCAGTCTTTTGATTATATTCGATTTGTATTTGATTTTCAAATTATATTTTCTGAAAATATTGGAGTGAAAATATTGGAATATTACACTGCCAAAATATGTCAAACGTATCGGAGATATTTCTTTCTTTCGGGGTAGTTTTGAAACGTTTGTCGACATTCTAAAAGAATTTATTGTGGTCGAACGAAAGTTTCCAACAAAAATATGGTGATTACAAGTGGGTGCCGTGGGTGGAGAATCAAAATTTTCTGCAATCAATGACATATTTCTAAATTTAATGCAATCGAAGATAATACTGAAATAAATTTTAAAAATTAAAAAATTAAAAATAAAAACTTTAAAAACTAAAATGAAATAACATGTACCAACATAATAAATTATTAAAGTAAAAACAAAATAATATATAACGATAACATTAAGACAACAAAATAATATTTGGTTAAATATAGTTCAAATCATTTGAATTATTTGTATTTTTTAATATATTTTGATTATAATATATTCAATCTAATAACATACCTTTTAGATAATATAAATAGTTAGCGTCGTTAAAAAATTTCGAAAAAATTATATCGTTAAAATTTTTTTAAAGAAACTAAATATGACTTGGCAAGAAAACAAAGATTAAATGAAAAAAAATAAAGATTTACCTAGCATAATTATTTATGTTATTTTATCTAGAGTTTTTAATGTTTTTGGTAAAATAAAAAATAAAAACAAAATTCTCGGTTATTTTTATTTTAAAGTTTGCTTATCGAATGAATTATAATTTTGAAAATTAGGTGAACGTATTAATATCTCTTTTATAAGAAAAATATCTTTTATAAATTATATTAATAAAAATGTTTTATTTAAGAAAAATAAACAAATAATATATTAAAAGTTTTTGTAATACAAATGATAAAATTAATTAATTATTTTCAGTAATTTTATTAATTAAAAAAAGATAAATAAATTGGGTAAATGTATTTTTTTATTAATTATATCCTGCTGATGATAACATTATGAATATTTCGGTATTATTAGTCATAGTGCAATGCCCTCTACTCCTCTTATTTCTCATACTTATTTTCTTATTACTAATACTATTCCCTATAGTAATATCCATTTTTTTAAAATAAAGTAAATAAAATAAAAATTTTATAATTTGATTTAATATAAAAATAAAAAATAAAAATTCTGAAAAATGGTTTTTAGAAAACTGATTTACGATTACCTCCCAACCTTTAATTCAACCTCTTTCCCCATTATGTCCCACTAATCTATAATTTCCCACAAATAACTAACTCTAGCTTTTCTATAAATTAAACAGTTACCCATATATTATTCACTTATCATCCCTCGTAAACTCTCCTGGAAGTAAGAGAATTCTCTGAAAATATATTTGACAAACAAGTCATAGTCCCATTTGATTTTATAACTTCCGTTTTAAACTGTAAATCGAAATTTTACAACCATCAAAGAAGGAATTCTCAAGCGAAATGGGAAAAAAAATCTGCAAAACCATCAAAGAAGGAAATCGAAAAGTTCAAGTAAGCATCAATCGAGAGAAAGATAGAAATGGGATATCAAACGTATAAATCTCATCAATTGTTAGGTGTTTTTTTATCCACCTTTTGATCTGAAAAAAAAGGGGGTTTTTGACCTTAAATTCCGGCGACATGACGGTCACCGTGGTGCCACCGGCATGTGACAATCGACACCGGAGCCACCGACGGCCGACAACCGCATTTTCTTCTTCCTTCTCCTTCTCTCTCTCCCTTTCTCCTTCTCTCTCTGTTCTTTCTCCTGTTCTTTTCGTGGATATTGATAACTAGTAGCCAAATATTTTAAGTTGTTTGATTAAATGATAAAGCATCCTTACATATATTCTCTTTTTTCTTTTTTTAAATCTTTTTTTTTTCTTTAAAACGATTACTATTATCATTTAAAATTTTAACTACATTTAAATTTGTCATTTTAAATAAACAGAGGGTCTCTTGAGAGATCGTCTATGGCAAAGACGACTCTCCCAACAGCCCAACCCAATAATTTTAAATTTAAAAATAAGGCTGACGACTAATAAGTTACTTATTTTGCAAAATGGGTTGGTCCATAATTACCCGTCTATGCTATAGACGGTCTATAGCAAGAATTTGTGTTAAATAAATTATAAATTATAAATCAAGAGTCTTCTAATTTATTTATTTCAATTCGGTTTATTAGGTTATTAATTTGAGATATATTATTTTATCGTGTAGACAGCGGATGCGTAGATCGAGATTATTAGGAGTGTACGTTTATTTAAGATCGCGTGACAAGGGAATTCTCAATGCCCATCTAATTAGAATTATCCCGTTAGTATTATGTGCTAATTTAAGTGATATTAATTTGTTTAATTAGTTCTCAAAATTTTACTTACTATCATTTCTGTCAAACTTTGAAACTATAATTGTTGTTTTGATAAGATTTGTATTATTATTTTAATAACGAAATCAGATACGATTTAAATTTGAAAGAAAAATATGTATATTTTATTTATTTTGATGAAAGTTATATTATTATTTTAATAACGATTTTAAAATACGATTTGATTCGAAAGAGAAATATTTATAATATTTATTGTTATCGTCATCACTTGATGTTAAAAAGGTGATTTGACAAATGAGATTTCAGTTGGATAATCTCGAGATATATTTTATGGAGGAAATTTGTGATCATAAAATAAAATGTCTAATGTATGTTTCATTAGATGTTTCTGTGCTTGCGACTAATTATTAAAATATATTAAATCACGTAAAGTGTAACGATGGTAATGAAGCTCTTATATTTGTTGTGATCCAAGTATAAGAGTGATGAATAGGTTGCCCTGTTTGGTTAGTATAGCTGCCGACATGTTATTATTTTTAATATTTGATACGATGTTTGGTCTTCTTTCTATTTGTTGTGACCAAGTAGAAGGGGTGTGCATACTAAGGGTTACCTGAGACTAATCTGTTGGCCATGATTAATTATTTGGGGTGACGACTTCTTGATGAAGTAGGTATGGGGGTAAAGCCTCGGCCTACTGGTGTTCTCGTTCCCTCAAATTAAAAATTGATTATGTATTTGTCATTGTTAAATATCAATTAATAAATTGGTTTATGTGATATTATATATATTGTTTTTAGATATTGTTTTCTTCAGCTCAGCTTTATATTATTTTCATAAATTATGTTTGACATTTCTTAAATTATTTTCAAACTAAATTTTTTTTACGGGATGGAATTGGAGTTACTCAGTTTTCCTGATTTTAGGAGTTTTCCGTTGTTTCTCTGACAATCTTATTTTTGCTGGTTGTTGATCACGTGGGGATTGTAGAGTGAGGATCACCTAGAGTTATAGCTTTTTTTTTTGAAAGGAAGGGAAATCTAAAATTAATCATGGGAAAAATCAGAGTACAAAGCATCCCTAAGCCAAGTCGGACCAATATCAGAGCAGATCTCATCGCAAATACCCGTGGCGGCCCAACAAGCTAATCTATGGGCAACGCCATTACACTGTCGATAACAAAAGATAAAGGAAATGGACTCAAAATGAGGCCTAAGAGATACACAATTGTCGATCAAGGTTTGGACAAGACAAGTACGATGACCCTTGCCATTAATAGAGTCGATAATACTCTTGCAATCTCCTTCAAGAATGAGATTGCGCCAACACCGCTCCTTCGTAATAGAGACAACCCAATACAAAGCACGGGCTTCCGCTTCATCAACAGACTCACATTGCCATATAGACTTAGATCCAGCAAGAACAAAGAAGCCCAATGAATCCCTTGCAATAAAGCCCAAACCAAAACGATTATCCTCTTTGAAGGCAGTAGCATCAAAATTAAGTTTGAGAACATTTTCAGGGGGTTTGGACTAGGCAACCATAATCCTATCTTTCCTTGAAGAGTCACGATCAAAAGTAAGAGCACATTGGTATTTAGACAGTCAGTCAAGGACCCGACGAACACTAAGGATAGGAGGCACAAATATATGATCAAAAATTTTCTCGTTTCTCGACTTCCAAATTTGCCAACCACATAGGACCCTTTAGAGTTATAGCTTTTATAAGAGTCATATCTCAGTTTATTTTTACTTTCAGTTGTTTAAATTTTATATAGACATAGATTGCGTTTAAGTCTTTCCTTATGTTGTAAGACCCTTTGTTGGATTTAAATTTATTAAGTTATTTTGTAGTCGTTTACCCTTACATTTATTTTCTTGTAAATAGATGTGGCGGTAACACTCCTATGAGTAGGTTTTCGCTCGTGTTTTTCATTAAAAGTGATTTCAAAAATTTGACCTATTTTGGGGTGTTACACCTCTGCTCCCCTTTTTTCTCATACCCATTCTCCACTGATCATGAAATCCTGGTTTCTCCCCCTAATGATGAAGTTCAAGTTTCTCCCACCGCTCAAGAAGTTCAGGTTTTTAAAAGAAAATCTCCAAGTCAAAGACAAACAAAAAGAAAATCGCCAAAACGATTCACCCTTCTAGAAGATCATTTCAAGCATGCAAACAAAACATAAGTATGTTATTTTCCTTATTTTTTTGCTTGGAGTCATAACATTGTCATGCAAATCTATAAATAAAATTTTCTTAGATTTGTCAAAAACAGTGCAACCAAAGATATGTTCGCTTCCTTGGAAATGCTCTTAAAATGATTAAATTTGACGTTAATCGTTGCCGAAAGATAATTTATTTATCTGTTTTAGATTTTCCACATGTTTATATACTCTTATTTATTTCAATCGTTTTTTCATATTTTGATGTTGTACATTTTATTTTATAATTTGATTTAATATTTATTTATTAAATTGTAATTATTTATTTTAGAGTTGGTATGTCAAATATGAGTTAATGTGTGCTCTAAGTATCAATCATTTTGTCTACAATATGTTTGCCCTCCTTCAATGATGAAAATTCGAATCTGATGATATAGTTCAAGCCATTATCAAATAATTATTCCCTTCATATTCATCAACGTAAATTAACATTATTATGTTGTACACAAATATAAGGCTAGAACTAAAGTTTAATTGTAAAATTTGGAACACTTACGTTGTGTCTTCAAGCAACAAAGAATAGTCAACAACTCTCCTTAATTCAACATCTGATAATGGTTTTTCATTCTAAACCATAAATGGAGATCTTTGGTTTAACACAACTCAAAAATAATCCGATGTGAAGTCAACCCGAACCAAAATAATCCGATTTAACGTTAATCTAAAACAAAAAATGACCTGACCCATAGTCTAGTCGAACTCGATTCGACCTGCAGCATAACCGATTTGGATCCGAATTGTATAAATCGAACCCAGTACAAGTCCAAACTAAAATGGGTATGACCCAAAACCGATACCGACCCAGTGAGGTATCAACCCGATATTGACCCGTACTCGATTGGACCTATAACCGAATCGACCCGATTCAAAGTGCTAAATCATCTGAAAAAACCCAACCCGAGAATATCCGAACCCGATGAAATCCAACCCAAAACCCGACCGAGTAACCGAATTTATAGCCCTAAATATTATAAAAGTCTTAGAAAATTCCAAGTGTCATTTCCTAAAGAGGCATGACAAATGGAAAAATATCATTCGGTGTCAATTGATTACATCTCATATTGATTAATTTTAATTTAGTAATAGTACGACTAAAATCATACAATACTATAAAAGTCTTGGAAAATTCCGAGTGTCATCTCCTAAAGAGGCATGACAATCATACAATACTATAAAAGTTTTGGAAAATTCCAAGTATCATCTCCTAAAGAGGCATGACAAATGGAAAAATATCATTGATAGTCAATTGATTACATGTCATATTGATTAATTTTAATTTAGTAATAGTATAACTAAAATCATACAATACTATAACAGTTTTGGAAAATTTCAAGTGTCATCTCCTAAAGAGGTATGACCAATGGAAAAGTATCATTGGGTGTCAATTGATTACCTGTCATATTGATTAATTTTAATTTAGTAATAATATGACTAAAAATGGTAAAAGAATAAACTGAAATATACAATCATCATACAATACTATAAAAGTCTTGGAAAATTCTAAGTGTCACCACAAATGAAAAAATATCATTGGATGTCAATTGATTACATGTCATATTGATTAATTTTAATTTAGTAATAGTATGACTAAAAATGGTAAATGAATAAATTGAAATATACAAAAATAATTAAGAATTAAGAATATAAAATAGTAAGATTTTTACTCAATTAATGCATATTTTATCTTAGGATGAGAAATAAGATCAAAAGATTATGTAAAGTAGATAATAGTTGATTACATGATGATATTTATCTAATTTTAGAATCATACATCATACAATCATATCATACAATACTATAAAAGTCTTGAAAAATTCCAAGTGTCATCTCCTAAAGAGGCATGACAAATGGAAAAATACCATTGGGTATCAATTGATTACATGTCATATTGATTAATTTTAATTTAGTAATAGTATGACTAAAAATGGTAAACGAATAAATTAAAACACACAAAAATAATTAAGAATCATACAATCTAATAAAAAAATGTAAAATTCCACCTGACATGCTTAGAGTTATTTGCCATAAGGAGTGATTTTTATCAAAATTAACACCAACTTATTCCTTGATGTGAGTAGTATATCACAATTGAATACAAATTTTCAAAATTTTCTTGAAATACGTTATTTTTGAGTTTAAATGTTACATAAGATTTTCAATTAGTTTCTTTGAACATATATTTTCTTTTTTATGTTGAAGTATTTTAACTGATAAAGTTTTTGTATTAAAATTTTAAATTCTTAAATATTACCTCAAGAAACAAAAAATACATGATAATCTAAATTTTTTTTAAGAATAATAAAGAATCATCATGATAATATTGTTAAAAGCTTATTCAAATTTGTCTTAAAAAGTACGAGAACTTTTAACAATCTAATTTTATTTCATTTAAGGTACTATATATTCCAAAATCATCTATCTATTTTATAAGAAATATATTTTAATTATATACTAGTAATATGTAGTTGCGTCTCTATTAAAAATTTATATTTATGTATACTTTTATACTCATAACTTCGTGCATTGCACGAGTTTTTATACTAGTTAAGAATATAAAATAGTAAGATATTTACTCAATTAATGCATATTTTATCTTAGGATGAGAAATAAGATCAAAAGATTATGTAAAGTAGATAATAGTTGATTACATGACAATATTTATCTAATTTTAGAATCATACAATACTATAAAAGTTTTGGAAAATTCCAAGGGTCATCTCCTAAAGAGGCATGACAAATGGAAAAATATCATTGGGTGTCCATTGATTACATGTCATATTGATTAATTTTAGTTTAGTAATAGTATGACTAAAAATGGTAAATGAATAAATTGAAACACACAAAAATAATTAAGAATTAAGAATATAAAATAGTAAGATTTTTACTTAATTAATGCATATTTTATCTTAGCATGAGAAATAAGATAAAAAGATTATGTAAAGTAGATAATAGTTGATTACATGACAATATTTATCTAATTTTAGAAGCTAAGTTTGAAGCTAAATTGGGTAAAATATTTATATGATTTACTATAGTAATTCTATTTAGTTAACTTAGAATTCAATATGTTCAATTGAATGAAAAAAGTTATGCATTGGGTAAATAATTTTAAAAAAGCGAATCGTGGCTAATTAGATTTTGATTTAAAAAAGTCATGTATTTGGTATTATACTAGAATGATTGACTTGTATTTCATAATGATGGGTATTTATACAAAGTACATCATAAACATGCTCAAGGGTACAAACGTCATTACCAACTCAAGAATACAATGAAAAGCTAATGCAAATTTTTATTTACTCTATTACACGGCCACAGTCGAAACGAGAGGTTGACAAACGCTGAGACTGGCTCGAAAATCATCAAATAGTATTTTAGGAAGTCCCTTTGTGAAGATATCGGCAATCTGAAATCGGGAAGGAACATGGAGAACACGAACTTCACCCTTTTGCACCTTTTCTCGAACAAAATGTATGTCCATTTCAATACGTTTAGTGCACTGGTGATGAACAGGGTTGCCAGAGAGGTAGACAACACTAACGTTATCGCAATAAACCAAAGTGGCTTTCGTGATAGGGCAATGTAACTCAAGAAGGAGATTACGAAGCCAACAAGTCTCAGATACAACATTAGCAACACCACGATACTCAGCCTCAGCACTGGATTTAGATAAGGTAGGTTGTCATTTGGATGACCAAGAAATAAGATTATCATCGAGAAAAACACAGTAACCCGAGGTAGATCGACAAGTGTCAAGACATCCACCCCAATCAACATCAGTATACGAGAGAAGAGAGGAAACTGAAGAGCGTTACAATTGAAGACCAAAGTGGATAGTACCTTTGAGATACCGTAAGATGCGATGCAGAGCAGACATATGTTCGATCTTGGGATCATGCATGAATAGGAAAATTTGTTGAACTGCATAAGAGATGTCAGGACGAGTAAAAGTAAGATATTGAAGAGCCCCGACTAAGCATCTATATAAAGTGGGATTATCATATGGATCACCAGATGTGACGCTGAGCTTGCTAGTAGTAGCAACAGGAGTAGGTGCAGGCTTGCAATTAGTCATACCAGCACGATCAAGAATATCAGAAGCACATTTAGTCTGTGATAGAAAAAGACGTTATTGTTGGGTGTAACAGCAATACCCAAAAAAAAACTGAGAGAGTCAAGTTCTTTCATTGCAAATTCAGAACTCAGCTTATCCATAATTGAGAGACGAAGAGCATTAGAAGAGGCAGTAAGAATGATGTCATCCACATACAACAATAAGTAAGCACTTTCAGAGCCATGACTGTAAATAAAGAGAGAACTATCGGAAATGCTATTTTTGAACCCAATGGTGGTCACATAGGCAGAAAATCGCTGATACCAGGCCCGAGGAGCCTGCTTAAGCCCATAAAGAGATTTACAAAGACGACAAACATAATCCGGATGTGTAGTACTACGAAAACCCAATGGTTGATGCATGTAGACTGTTTCATTTAAGTGACCATGTAAAAAAGCATTTTTGACGTCAAGCTGATGAATAGACCAAGATTTAGCAAGAGCAATACTTAAAACAACGCGAATAGAGGCAGGTTTGACAACTGGGCTAAAAGTCTCATCACAGTCAATACCATCTCGTTGGGATTTTCCATCCCCAACTAAGCGAGCCTTATACCTCTCAAAAGAACCATCCGAGTGACTTTTATATCGAAAAATCCATAGAGAGCGAATAATATTGACATTAATGGGACGAGGAACAAGATCCCAAGTATGATTTTCAATCAAAGCATCAAATTCTTCCTGCATGGCATGTTTCCAGTTCGGGTCACGAAGGGCACTAATGGGGTCCTTAGGAACCGGGGAAGGAGATGAGTGGATGACATGAAAAGCTTGAGAGGAATATTTGGGATTGGGCTTGTAAATACCCCGTTGACTACGAGTAGTCATGCCATGAGGAGGAGAGGTAGGACGAAGAGGAGGAGGACGATATGACACTGGGCTACGATGTAAAGTCATGGGAGAGGCATGTCCATTGAGAGAGCGAGGCTTGGTAGAGAGAGATGAATGTTGTGGAGAAGAGGAAGAAAGATGTGGGGCATGAGATGTCACACGAGGTTGGCCCTAAGGTGTGAGAACACTCGGTGAGAAAGAAGAAGAGACTAAAGGAGCGTGAATGAGGTCATGCGCCTGGGAAGAGGAATTGTGAGTACCAGGCTGGGAAATCAAGTGAAGAAGAAGGGAGGGAGGTAAGTCACACTCTAAAAACTCATATGAGTCATGGGAAGGAGTGTATGATTTGGAGAATGGAAATGTGGATTCATCAAAAATAACATAACGAGATATGATGATTTTATGAGATTAGAGGTCATAACACTTATACCCACGACGAGATGAAGGATACCCCAAGAAAAGACAAGGTCTGGAACGAGATTGAAGTTTATTGATTTTAGAAAAGGAAATCAATAGAAAACATAAACATCCAAAAACACGAAGGTGTGAGTAGAGAGGAGCTTTTTGAAAAAGAATGTGAGTGGGAGTTAAATTGCCAAGAAATTTGGATGGCAAAATATTGATTAAATATGTGGCAGTACATAAAGCATGTGGCCAGAAAGAGGGAAGAAGAGAGGCATGACAAAGCATAGTTCTTATGATATTATTGATCGTGTGGATTTTACGTTCGGATTTCCCATTTTGTGATGAAGTGTCAGGGCAAGAAAACCGAAAAACAATGCCATGTTTTAAACAAAATTGATGAAGTGGCTTATTATCATATTCACCCCCATGATCACATTGAAAAGATTTTATATTTGTTTGAAATTGAGTGCGAACATAAGCATGGAAATTAACAAGTATATTAGTAACTTCTGTTTTTGTAGTGAGAGGAAATGTCCACAAATAATTAGTATAGTGATCCAAAAACAGAACATAATATTTAAAGCCAAACGGACTAGTAATAGGAGAAGTCCAAATATCAGTATGAATAATATCAAAAGGTTGATGACAATGAGATAGAGATGACATAAATGTCAATTTAATGTGTTTGCCTAAAGGACATGAATGACACACAAAATGAGGAGCTTTATTATAATTAATGGAGTTACAAGATTTCAATGTTTGTAAAATACTATTTCCCGGATGACCTAAACGGGAATGCCACACACCAGTAGATAAAGCAGATAAGACCAATGGATTTGAAGAAAAGATAGCTCCAGTGGTAGAATTGAAAGGATAGAGATCGTCCGTGCTATTACATCTCAGAATGGTGCTCCTCGTGACCAAATCCTTCACAGAAAACCCAAAAGGGTCAAATTCAACAGAAACAAAATTGTCATGAGTGAATTTGCAAACATAAATGAGATTTTTAACAAGTTTGGGGGCATGTAGGACATTTCTAAGATGAAGTGGAGAATGAGTGTTGGAAATTCGGATTTGCCCATGACCATGAACATGAGTTAAATTACCATTGCCTACAAGAATATTATTATAAGATAAATGTTGTGAAGGAAAATAATGTGAGAGTATACCTGCCGAATTAGTCATGTGAGATGTAGCTCCTGTGTCCATGTAAAATTGCTCATCCGAGGGGGCCAAGGAAAAAACATTCATTGCTTGATCAATATCAGTAGGAATATAACCATAAGAAGCAGCAGGGGCACCCATATAGAAGTTTTGGGCTTGAGTAGGACGTGGGCCAAGCAAGCCGGCCTGAGAAGAGGCAGGAGGCCGAGTAGTCCAGGGAATGATAGATGTACTGGGATGAGGGCAAGGAGGCATAACACATTGAGGAGTCCAGAAAGCCCAAGGAGGATAGGCCATGTTTTGTGGCTGAGAAGAGGATCGAGAATAATTGGGCCCAAAAACATGATTATGCCCAGAATGACTTGTAGCAGGAGATGAATTGCCAAAGAAATTAGTCTGTCTATTCTTGTTGCCACCATGACGGCCATTTCGACGACCACGGTTGCCGGAGTTGGATGAGGCACGGTGGGCTGGAGGTGATGACGTGGTAGAAGAATTTGCAGAGGATAGTAAGGCCGTATCAGAGACCGGGACGTCCTTGCTACGAGTATGCTCTTCTAATTCGATCTTGGAGCGAATAGTATCAAAATCAGGGAGCGGGTTCATATGCTGAACCGTAGACCGAAATGAACGGTAATCGTCGGTAAGCCCATGTAAAACTTGAAGAGAAAGACAGTTATCGGAAACTGGTGACCCAAGATTACGAAGACCATCGGCAAGGGTCTTGATTTCAGAACAATATGTTTTGACCGATGAGAGACGAGATAAATGAACCGAATTAAATTGAGATTCAAGGGTTAAAATACGAGTTGTTTTATTGTTCTGAAATCTATTAACCAATCTATTCCATGTATCAAGGGCTTTATCCGTAGGGTCAAGAATTGATTTAATGAGTTCGATAGAGATAGTACCATATATCCATGTGCGCACAAGATCATCAAGACGGTGCCAAGTAGCGTCTTTGGTGGGAGAATTTTTGTCATCGGGAACAATATGTTCAAGAACGAGATGAGCGTGGCAATGGAGTTGAAAAAGAGAAGACCAAGTATTGTATAGATGACCATCTTCATCAAGAGTGATTGGAATGCAATTCTTGATATTGGTGACTAAAGTGGCGGGGTGAATGGGATCTTTGGTAGCCATGAGAGTGCACAGAGGACAGTGGGGAAGAAAGCAAAGAGGCTGCCAGGAAAATTAACTTGAAAAATCTGATACCATATTATAATAGAATGGTTGACTTGTATTTCATAATGATGTATGTTTATACAAAGTACATCATAAACATGCTTAAGGGTACAGACGTTATTACCAACTCAAGAATACAATGAAAAGCTAATGCAAGTATTTATTTACTCTATTATTTGGTAAATTTAAATAGTTTTATAACAATAATATATACTAGCATTGTTTTATAAAACTGTTTTTTATATGTATATTTTCTACTAACAAATTTGTAAATTACACGAGTTTTTATATTAGTAATACTATAAAAGTCAAAAGTACCCATTAGTTGACATTATGATGACTATTGTCTACCGTTACCCTTCCTTAGTTAGAATTTTGAGTCTGTCAGTTACTAGGTTTAAAATTTTAATTATTATTGTCTACATAGGTATATCCAGTAATGCAGAGGCAGATTTAGCAAAATGATGGATAGTTGCTTCCAGCCACAAGTTTTATACATACATTACCAATTACCATTTACCAAGGCAAACAATGCTCTATCTCTTGCACTTACAAAGATGCTGAATGATACAAAATTCAGCATATTAAACATAAATAAGGTGCTAACCAATTCTTTATGGATACAATATTTAAAGATTCCTAACCTTAAAATACAAACAAAATGATATTTTGAAGAAAAATCTGACAAGCTAGAAAGGCTAATCTTTCTTGGATGCAGCATTGCTCTCTTCTTGCCATGTTGCTTGCCATTGCTTGTCGTACAAAGTCGTCTCTTCTAGTAGCTTCTTTAAGTTATCTAGATCTTCGTTCTTTCGGATGAGCAGCACCCCAAGAACAGCGATAAACAATAAGGTTTTGCAGAAGAAGTTGCCCATTTGGTCGACGAGTCCTACACCAGTTAAGCTGTCCACAAAATAAGCCATGAAGAATCCCACCATTGCAGCACGACCTGCCAATCGAAACAAACATTGATATCAGTTAAATGAGCTCCTCAGCTGTTACAACCAGACATTGTCTGTGCATCAACTATAGAAACAAACCATTAAGAAGCTCAGCTTCAGGAAGGTGGAATCTCTTAATCCATGCCCACCATGGAATGATTGAAGTGTCGAACACTATAGGTTCGTCATTACTTGTTGATTCTGGGTAGGTCTGGAGCCATTTCCTCCTCCTCGCCTCTGAAAAACATTATCGAAAACTTGTTATCCATGTATATCGATATCGAGATGATACTTGATATCTCATTGTCATTAAACAGAAATATAAACCGTCAACACTACCGGACAAGCAAGAAACAAGAAATCATAAGGCTTCTTTTATAACAACAACATTTATCACACCAATGACTTTAGGTAACTCTCACTTGGGCGGGGTTTGAAAGGTCAAATGTATGCAGTTTACCCTTCTTGCCTTCTTGATGATAACAAAGAACTTGTTTGCCGTTGGCAAAAACTTTTCTTTGGGCTTATACACGACAACACCTGCACAAAGAGAGTTGACTGCAGTCTGCATACAAACCCGATCAGGTTCCATCCTAAAACCAATTGGTATTAGGAGGAGTAGCTCATCAAATATATATGATAGTCAATCTCTCTTTAATTCTTCGAAGTGGGATATGTGGGATATTTTCCAGCAGACACATATGAAGAACTCTTCATAATTGCATCTTCAATGAACTTATCTTTTTCATTTCATAACATATAAACATACATTTTACATCAACCAAACTAACAGATACAGTATCCTCATTCTCAAATTAACTATTGTAACCTAATTTGAACTTGTATATAAAAATCAAGTAAACAACTTTCTCATCTGTATATCCAAGTACACCAATATAGATCATATGAACTGCAAAACAAGTTTGAATATTCAAGAAATTTGGTCTCATTAATCAATATGTTAAGCTAACCCAAGATTTCCAAACACTCCAAAAATGTGCAAACCGAGATTATGACTCCAATTTATAGATGAACAAGTATACCATCAAACTGAACAGGAATCACAAATATGAGATAGAAAAATACCAAGAACAGACAACAAATTATAAAGATAAAAGCTTGTGATCCAAAAATTGATAAGAATAAATAAAATTTAAGAACTAACCAGCATCAATAACAGCATCCCAATCAGTGGTACCATTTTTCTCAAACTGTTTCAAATCCCATGTTCCATTAACCCATTTTGGGTTCTCAAATTTCTTCACTTCCTCACCATCCACTTCAACAGGAGTCACATCTTCCTCTACTTCTTTCTTTTCCACTTTCGGTAAAGAATTCTCACTTACTTTTGCCTCCGAAGCTTCTAGAACCTTCTCCTCAGCAACAATAGTAGCAGTAGAAGAGCTTACAACCCCAGCTCCATTATCAGAAGCTGAAACTCTAAGAGGGGAAACTAAAAGGTGGGTTTTTCTGGGTTTTCCACCAGAAAGAAGAAAAGGATAAGGTTTTTGGCTAAGATTGTGGAATTTGGAAGTAGGAGAAGAGATAGATGGGAGTTTAGATGGGGTTGAAGATGAAGAAAGTAAGGCCATTTTCATTGTGAAATGAATATTTTTCTAAGAGGAAGAAGAAAGTATAGTGTAAGGATGAAGTTCAAAGCATGGGTTCAATGGAAGAAATTCATGGTTGGAGTATGGAGATTGAAGGAGAAAACAAGACACTTTTTTGTTTAAGGGGGTCCACCTTCAATCCTTTGTTTAAGTTGTTTGTTTTTATTAAATACTTGTACATGTAGAGGAGTTATTCAAGCTTGTGGCTCATTTTGTTTCTTTATTTTTCCACCCTTTAAAAATTTGTGTTTCAGAATGGTTGGTGAGTAGTTACTTACTTTTGTACTCTTTCCTATCTCATTAATATAGTCGTTGTTTTCATTGTTTCCTCAGAAGGTAGTACTTTTTTAAGCTTGTAATATTTGCATCGGAAATCATCTTTATTTACTAACCTTATTCAAATATTTGCAGTTACTGATGGCGAGCGGGTTATTGGGGACCGAATCGATCCCTAACTGCCAATGAATTAACACGGAACTGAAATCGTTTATGACAGGTTTCGAACCGATACGTACCTCGAACCGTTAAGGTTCCAAAAAAAATCTGATGGACCCGTGGAACCGTTGGCAGGAACCGGCCCGTGGAATCGTGAATCTTGTCACCTTGATGTAATTTTGTTGATTATTTTAATTTAATTTAAGCCTAAACATTAATAGCAAATAATTTATGGATATTCTATTTGATAATTACCAACCATGGCTAAAGGCGAGTGGTAGCAATTTTTAAAATTTTTTCCACAAAATAACACTCAACTCTTGGAAAATTAACTACCGTAATATTATTGAGAAAAAAACATTTAATTTCCGTTAAGTATGAAAATGACCATTTTGCCCCTGTTTCATTTCATTAAAACTCAGCACCTCCTTCATCTTTCATTCAAAGTGTTCTTACATCTATGGGGCGATTTGAGTGCGGTGGGGCAAGTAAAACCTAATACCCAGTATCTATCCATTATCCATAAGGGTGAGACTTTTCATACTCATACCCACCCACTACCCATCAAAATCATACTCAAACATGTCCTAACTAGAGCGAATACAATGCAAAACCCGTATAATTTTACCTGCCAGCCACCTTTATCAGTTGTCCATTGTAAAACAAAATGTAAAATGATAAATTTAAGTAGAGATGAATTCGTGTAGCACGAACTAAAGTGAACACATTATAATTTTAACGTGATCATTTGTTACTATCTTTATTTGGCTAATTCAATTATATACACTATTTTTTAATGTGATCATTTGTAAACTTAAAATGATCACTTACAGTTTAAAATAAACACATTATAATTTAAAGTGATTACTTATAATCTAAAAGCTTTATTAAAAAATAAACAAATTAAAAAGATTCGTCTGATAGTGAAATGATCTTACATGTTGATAAAGTTGATAAAGTTGTCACATAGCCTAAAAACTACTTACTGATGTAATGAGTGCAAGAATAGATTTAGGCTATAAAATAGCCCACTTTTCTTGATTCATATATCTCAACTTAAAATGAGGACAACAAATCAGCAACCATTATTTGTGCATGAAAAACTGTTAAAACCCTCTTTAACTACTACTCCTTCTATATAATAAGCTCTAAACTTGTTTCAATCTCTCATTGCTCTTCTCAACCATAATTATTCTTATTCTTATCCCAAAACATCTGACTCGAAACCCCAAGAAATGGATAAGAGATTAGTAAATGTGTGTGAAGCAGGAAACATAGAGGCATTTTATGCATTACTTGAAGATGAACCACAAATTGTTGATTACATTGATCAACTCCCATTTACTAGAACTCCTTTACACTTAGCCATTATAGCTAGAAAATTAGAATTTGCTGAAGAAATAGCAAGGTTTAACCCATCTTACATAACTAAATTAGACAGTTTTGGGTATAATTCAGTCCATTTGGCTGCGCAATTTGGTGAACTAGAAATGGTAAAAAGTTTACTTGAAAAATTGGAGTTAAAAAAAGAGTTTTTAAGGGGTAAAGAGAATAGAAATCCTCTTCATGTTGCTGTGATTTCAGGGAAGATTGAAGTTGTTGAATATTTGGTAAGAAATTATGATGGTTGGATTATGGATTTGACTGATAGAAATGAAACAGTTTTTCACTTAGCAGTAAAGAATAAGCAGTTGGGTGTTTTGTTGGTGTTGATTGATTATGTTAGAGTGGTTTTTGGTTGTTTTGATGAGAATAATATTGGTTTTGCTAATGATTTGCTGAATTGTAAGGATGAGGAGGGAAACACTATTTTGCATTTGGCAATCATGATGAACCAACAACAGGTAATTCATTAAGGTTCACTCATTTCACATAACATATAATATATTTTTATTTTAGCTTAAATTCAACTTAAACAACTTGCTTATTAGTTTTATAATTAGGTTCGTCCCATTAATTTTAGGCCCAGAGCAAAAGATAAAGACGGTCCTGCTCCCTACTCCCTAAAAACTTACACAAATTCTTATGAGAAAGACGGTCTCTTTGAAAGGCAATTCTGATTGGATCGGCCCATAAAGAAAAATATAGAGTATGAGTAGTCATTAAATTCTAATGAACTGGAACTAAGAGACGTCTCTCAAAGAGAGAAACTCTCATGAGACTTGCTGATAAACTTATGGCGTAACATACAACATAATACACCTTTTGTTTTTAATTGTTGATATTTAAACTATTTTATAAAGAAAAACACTAATAACTAGGGATGGTCACGGGTCCAGGACCCTGTTGGACCTAGGGCTGAGCAAAACTATCTGATGATCCGATTATCCGATGATTCGATCTGATATTCGATTCAATTTTTAGGATATCCGATTCGAAATTCGGATATCATTGTTTGTAGATTCGAATATCCGACATTTTTTTGAATTGTCGGATATCGGATATTCGAAATTATTCGGATAGTCAGGTATCGGATATCGGATATCCGCATATTATAAGTAATTTCGAATATCCGTTATTCATAAGAATAAAATTATATTTTTATAAATAAATTAATTTGACTAAGTTCGGATATCGGATATCAGATATTTCGAATATTCGACTGGAATTTTTCAACTTTTTCTCTTAGGCATCGGATATCGGATATCTCGAATATCCGATTCGAATATTGTCGGATATCGGATATCCGAGTCGGATCGAATCGGATATCGGATATCAGATATATTAGTTTTCGGATATCGGATATCCGATCCGACTGCATGTTTCGGATCGGATATCCGATTATGCTCACCCGTAGTTGGACCCGCCCGAATCCGCCCCTTTTTAAGGGTCTGGGTCTTATCTTTTGAGACCCATCGGATCCGAGTTGGATCTGGATTTAAAAAATAATTGGCGGATCCGGGTCCGGGTCCGAAACCTGGACCCTGGACCCGGATGCGCCCCTTGAACCCTTATAAATATTAAATTGTTCATTTTTATTTGTCTTCTACTTAGGAATTTTGCCCCCAACACTTATTTTATTTTCGTATAATCATAATATATATTATTAATATATGTTACTTGCTTAGTGCTAACCCAATTACCCTTATTTCATGGACTCGAAATAGTATTTATAATAGAAATATTTAAGTGTATATGGATGTCACTATGCGACTTTAGATGTTAAGTTAGTATTAATTATTTGTAAAATGCGATATTAACTCTCTTATAAATATACGAAAAATATAATAACTTACAAATGGTTTAAATTCGACAAATCAAAGAGACTCTTTTTAGACCCATTAAGGATCCATTAAGGACATTTTAGACCGTTAGGGTCTGGATCCGGGTCCAATTGGACCCGCTCCAGACCCGCCCCATGATCATCCCTACTAATAACTCATGTTATTGAGCAAAATAATGTAAGTTATAACTTATAACTATATTTAATTAAAATTAATATCACTCATTTCACATAACATATACTCCCTCCGAATCAGTTTAGTTGTCTCATTTCCTTATTTGGCAAAACCATACCAATTGTCCCATCTTCTTTTTTGTCTATCCTTTTTTTACCTAAATACCCCCACTTTTACTACTCTTAATACCCAACTACCATCTTTACCCCACTTTTCCAATTCCCAATACCCCAATTACCACCTTTACCGTTAATTCAATCAATTAAAAATACCCAATTACCACCTTTTTAATGGACCCCACTCAACCCTTAAAATCCGTGAAATCCCAAATGGGACATCTAAACTGATTCGGAGGGAGTATAAGTTTTATTTTGGGTTATACTAAACTTAAACAACCTGCTGTTTGTTTGTGTTACTAGTTACAACGATGAAATATTGCGTACTTAAGTTAACGAAAAAGGGGTAAGCAAGGGAATCTAGCTATTTAAGTTCTACCTAGCTAAATTATAGTTTGGATAATTCGATTGAAAATCCTACTAATATTAAATTATGTAACATACAACTCAAAATATAATTTTTGACTATTAAAGTCATTCTATTGGCACATAGGGTGATAATAATATATTTTATACTAGTAACTAGATAGATTCTCATGCTAAGCACGATTTATACTAGTAATACAGTTAATTAATTCAATCTTTAATTTGGTGAAAAGTAGTCAATCTATTTATGGCATTTTGTTAAAAATTGTCACATACCAATTAAAGTCATTGCATTTTGGGGAATTCTAACCACTACAATCATAAAATTTAAAATATTGATTGTTCAAATTTGAAAATTAAGCCACTAGTTTTTTCTTAATACTAATTTAAAAAATAATTTAGATTTAAAATTAAAATGAAAATGACATTATGTCATATTTGGAAACGATGATTTCATTTGAAAATTTTGAATTACCTCAAATATATTGTTTGGCGAATAAAACATTTTCAAATTTGGATTCTCATCAAATTTAACAATTGTTTTAAAGTAGTTAAAGTTGTGAATTCGAGAATGATTACCCAAATTATGTCATTTTCAAATTCTTCATTTATCATTTTATAATTGAAATCCATAATTTAAAATGAAATAGTTGTTTACAAATACTACATTAAGTAATTGTCAATAATCTAAGATGAAATATAAACTTAATAATTTTGTATTTAATTTTAGTTATTATTGTAGTTAGTTTTGAAAGGTAATAACCATTAGAAATTAAATTCTATACATTCTCACCCAAAAATAAAAATAAATATCTATAGAGAAATATGATGGAGTAGTCGTTTTGGCTTTTTTCCCTTATAATGCTAGAAGTAGATGAAAGTAATCCCCAAAATAACAAAGATCATCATGCTCTCATAGATGTACACCTTCATTTTTTTGCTTGATTTTATCAATGTACCTAAAAAATTTGTTAATACATCATTTTCTTAGGTAGAGCACGAATTTTCCATTACCAAAATTGCTATTAGGTTTTTATCTATTTTTAAATGAATCGCTAATAAGTTTAAATTTAATGCTTAATTATTAGAACAATAGAAAAATAAGTTAGTGCAAATCTGAAGACATTATGAAACAGTACTAACGGGCTGATCTAAAATTAAATATTAAAAATTAAAAAAATTTAATTATAATTTTAAAAATGATTACGTCTGAAGACATTAAAGTGATCAATTTTTTCTTAAAATATATATAACCTTAAATGGAAACAACCAACTATTTTGGATTTGCAGGTGGTAGAAGCATTGTTAGGCAGTTGCACCAACAATTCAACAGGAATTTTTGGAGTAGATGTGAACAGTTTGAATACGGAGAACTCCACTGCTCTTGACATCTTTTTACAATTTCCACAAGGAAAAAGAGATTCTAAAATTGAACAAATTCTTGTTCAAGCAGGAGCTAAGACAAGAGCCAATATAGCATTACCTTAATTCATCGTGATCATATCTTATGTGTTCCGCTCATATAGTAGCTATGACCAGGATAACTTTACCTTAATTATGTATCACTTTTAATTTACCTTAAAATGTTCAAATTACCCAACTCTAAAGCCATAATAAATCACAATTATTAGGCTTATATTTAAGGGTTGATCTTGGATTATATTTGGCATTTTAGTTACTTTGATATTGGAGCATATGCATGAATAGTAATTATCATATTAAATCTTGTTTCATAATTATCTACTTTGGATTTTTTTTATATTTTATACGAGATAATTCCTGTGCGATGCACGACTTTATTAAAATTTATAACATATTTGTATAAAAAAAATTACTCATTTATGTTTTAACCATCTCAAAATATCATATACTCATTAAATAAAAAACATTATAAAGATTTTATAAAAATCTTGAAAAAAATAAAATAAAATATACTTTTTATGACTTTCTAATACATTAAATGATGTGACATAAAAAGTGTTAAATAATCAATTCGGATAATGTTAGTCATATTTAAAAATTAGTAAAGTCAAAGATATTAATAGTAGTCATTATAACAATGACATCATCTTTAAGTTTTGGAGGGAAATCTTTTATTGAAGAAGTGACACGTAAGCAATTTTGATGAGTGATGACATCAGCAGCGTTTTGTTTTAGTAATAGTTATAGATAGATAGATATTGAATCGAAAGAGATGACAATTTATTAATTGTCATAAATTTATGTAATCCGATCCATATTATATACTACAACTCTACTTATAGCAATTGTTGATTGCAACTTGTCATTGCATAATCAAGTAGTTGAAAATAGATCTGTGATATACTCTCCGTTAGATAATCACACATTGATCATACTTTATTACCTATTATCCTAAAAACTCCCTTTTATAATCTTGATACTATATATTGATTGATAGTCATATTATACTTACCATAGGTCATAACATCCATGAAGTCCATTTGACGGAACTAAACTCTCTGAATAAAATTTTGGAAAAATTACATTAAAAACTCATAACTATTCGCGGTTTAAATATAAAACTCGTTTAAATATAAAACTCTCAATAATTGATTGTTATTTTAAACTCCTTAAAGTCCAAGATGACTTATGGCCGAATAAATTGGTTTTAGTTGAGAAATAGTGGGACCCAATTGTATTTATCAATCACCACTACAACATAATTTACTTTTAGTGGAATATATTTAGCGACATTCAATTTAAATGTGCAAAGATTTTGAAATGAACATGATGGAAGACAAAGTAAGAATGGCATATTTATTTTTCAAAGTAAGTTAGAGATCTTGTAAAGAAGTATAATATGGACAAATGCAAAAGTATTAATACACCTATGAGTACTACAATTAACTTAGATCAAGATCTAAATGGTAAGAATGTTGATCAAACATCTTATAGAGGCATGACCGGTTCATTATTGTATTTAACACCTAGTCATCCAAATATTATGTAGTGTTTGCTTATGTACTCGTTGTCAAGATAATCCACAAGAATCTTTAGATATTTACATGGGACTAAAGACTTTGGTCTATGGTATGACCGATTCATTATTGTATTTAACACCTAGTCATTCAAATGTGGAATAGTGGATATAAGGTGGATACAAAGAGTACTTGAAGATCGTGTAACTTTTTGGGATCATCTTTGATCTCATGGCATTCTAAAAAGCGAAATTCACTAGCTTTGTCAACTACCGAAGCTGAATATATTGCAGTTGGTGCATGTTGCTTACAAATACTATTGATTGCACCAGAGCTTTGAGATCACTGAATCAATCTCAAGGGCATACCAATAAAATGAGACAACACTAGTGCAATTTGCATAACTAAGAATATGGTGCAACATTCGCATATAAAACATATTGACGTATGTCATCATTTCATACGTGATCATGTGGAAAAAGGGTAATGTAACTTTTTTATTTATACCTACAGAAAATCAACTAGCAGATATTTTATGAAGTCTTTAAGTATGGATCGTTTTGCTTACGTACGTATGGAACTTGAAATGTTAAATGATATTGCGTGATCTTAAGGGTAGTAAAATAAATATTATGTATGAGTTTTGGGGAAATAATTTAGGCCATTACTCTAATATAATTTGCATGAATATTTTACATGAAAATTTTGATTTAATTGCGTATGTTTGACTATATGTGTTAAGTGTGATGGTTTAAGTATATGAGAATTCAAAAATTATTTTCAATTTCTAAGTACAATTTTAAACATATAAAATTGGGATTAAAATATTTAGTGCCTTTAATAAATAACAGATACTTATAATATTAGCTAAATACTTAGAATTTTTGTCAAAGTTGTCTTCAAACTACAATATAAGTAATATGTTCATGAATTTAGTTCAAATCAAATAAATCTTTGAAAAGTCTTATTAAATAACAGTTACTCCCTTCGTTCTTATATGTGTGTCCTATTTGAGGATTTCACACATATTAAGATAGTGAGAATCTTTGTTGATTGTGGGTAATATTTTTTTAGAATAGTGGTATGATTTAATGATTGTATTGGTATTATGAGAGAGAAAATATAAATTAGTTAAAGATAAAGAAAAACAAAAACAAAAAAAAATATTGTCATTACTAAGAGAGAGAAACGGATATACACTCATAAACAGAAATTCTGTTTTGGTTACAATGGGGACTTTCCATTTTAAGAAAGTTTTGGAGGGTAATCCAAATTAAGGAGGGAATTGGCAAAAATCTAAAAAAAAAACCCAAACATCCCATTGGGCTATTACAATAAACATGGATTAATCATCTAAGTAAAGCTAATCAAGCAATAGAATTGAAATGACTATACAAATTCCGATTTGGATACGTATAAAAACAAGTTTAATCTCAGAAAATTAACCCAAAAGCAGCTGCTTCAATGAAAAATCAGTAGCTTCACCATAATGAGTAACTTCACCATAAAACAGCAGCTCAAAAAAATCAGTAGCTTCACCAAATCAGTATATTCACCATAAAACAACAGCTCAAAAAAAATCAGTAGCTTCATTAAATTAGTAACTGCATCATTGGCTAATTCATGGCCTCAGGAAGTGAAGACGAAAACGAGGGGGCATGGTACTTCGGATCAACGCAATATGATCCTCAATCAAGCTCAGAATCAGAGCAAGATCTCATTCCGGGATCACTAAACTCAATTTGATGGGAAAATCGGAATTTTTCCCTTCATTAATAGGGTGGCAGCCCAAAGGGATTCCAAAAATAGGCCAAGGGGATCGATAGAAATCAAGCCAACAGAATCAGTCACTCAAGAAGTTTATAGAAACATGCTCATACAAAATCTCATTCCGGCAATACTAAGATAGTGGCCAAGTGAAGGGCCGTCGGTCATATTCATTCAACAAGACAATGCTAGAGTCCACATAACAAACGACGATTCAGTTTGGCAACAACACAACAAGCAAGGAGGGCTTACATTCATATTAACACAACAACCCAATAGTCCAGATTGTAACATCTTGGACTTGGGATTCTTTAGAAGTATTCAATCATTGATTGACAAAAAGATGCCAAAGAACATGACAGAGTTGATTAGTGCCGTTGAAGATGCTTATAATGAACTTCATCCAAAGACATTAACATATGTTTGGATTTCGTTGCAACATCACTTGAATGAAATTTTGAAGGTCAAGGGAAGTAATGACTATGTACAACCTTATTTTGGCAAGAAAGTTGAAGAAGATAATGGGCGCCTAAGAATTCAAGTTCGAATTCCAACACAACAAGTTAGGGAAGCTGTTACGTTTGTGAATCCTAACATGAATCCTCAAGCATCACAAACACAAAAAGAGAATGAAGATGTGGCACAATCATCCAATGCAATGCAAGAAGCTTATGATCAAGCAATAGAAGAGACACAAGGGTGATTGTTTTTTTTTTAACTTTGAACTCAACCCCTCAGTGTATGTTTTGTGAAATCATCATTAAAATTTTAGCTTTAACAATGTTAGGAGCAACATTTTGAAAAAAACAGAGATGAAGTCAAAGGTTCATGTACATGATAAGTTATGGCTCATTTTGGTAGTGTTATAAGTTAATAAATGCCCCCTGTTTCATCATAGAGGTTCTTTAACCTCTCAGATCGTGAATGATCATCATTTAAAATGAATGCCATTAACCATGCATAAAACACAATGAATTCAAATGGTTTTTTCAAAAGCTACTCAACTACGATGTTAAAATCAATTTTTTAGAGTTATTTAAATCATCATTGGGGTATCATCATTCAAAACTTAACTGAAGAATATGAACATGAACAGAAACAAACTCAAAACCAGCAGCAGAAGAGAAAAACCCTAAATTCGAAAAGCCTAAGTAGAACAGATCACATAAAGAAGGAACAAAATCATCAGAACAACAACTAATCAAAACCAAAACAAAGATCATCATCATCAAATTAAATAGTGATCATCAACCGAAACAAACATCATCATAAAAAAAAAAACCCAAAATTTTTTCAGCAACAAACAAATCCAGAAGTCACACAAAATATCTGAATACAACCTAAATCCCAAAGTTTCATTTATCCTCAGCTATTAAAAACGAAATTAAACATAAACTTAAACAAATTCGTTTTACAATCAACGAAGGCGTTTTTTAGGGTTTTGTTTTGCCCTAGCAGAAATTACTTCTTCAGGAGTGTCAGGAACAACTTTGTTTTCCTCTTCTTCAACAGGAGGAGTTTTAGGAGGCGATTTTGATGAAGATTCAAACACGAATTTAATGTTCACAGGTGGATCTCCACGCAATTTTGAACAAGCATCATCTTTAAGAACTTTTTTATAGGCCTCAAGTTCTTTCTTAGACCATCTTAATATCTCATTCGAGTAAGAGTGTGACATGCCATGCATGGAACAAGAACACAATTCACCATATTCACAAAGACCATCATATAAATAACTTGGAATTGTTGATGAATTTGAAGAGGTTTTCTTATCCATATGTAAACCCATAAAACGTCAATGGTGGCTGAAGAACAGGGGACGTTTTTCAAGACAAGTGCCAAAAAACACGAAACTTACCTCAAATTGTAGAGAAAAAGCCGATCTATATTTTTAGTCCAAAAAAATGAACCGAAAATAAGGTTAAAACAGGGGGCAAAGCTTCAAAGATGAAATGAAAATGGAGTTTGAGAAGAGAGAGAGGGCAACTGTTAAATGAGAGAGAAACGCAAAAAAAGAGAGAAATAATAATGAGCGGTTTCAGCGAGGCAAATTAGTCGAGAAAAGAGGGATCATTTAAGAGAGAGAGAGTGAATATAGAGTATCAAAACTTTCCATTTTAGGAAAGTATTCCAAATGGGACAAACATATGAAACTACCCGTTGTAGTAATGTGGACAATCAAAAAAGAACGGAGGGAGTATTTATGTGGTTGATAAATCACCCTTATATGGTAGGATGTGATAGAGTGAGATATTTCTTGTTTTAATTTATCTTTTTTGATTTTGTTTATTTTAATATTATTTTTTTTTTGTGGTGATTTACAAATCACGGTTATTAATTAGGAATTTTTGCAATCATAATTACCCTAATGAAACATCTCATCACGTTACACAAAATCAAAAATACCCTTCCATTTTCTGATTTCCTTTCCAACTTTTCCTAAGTAAGTCATAATCAATTGATTATGCCTCATGAATTTTATCAAACACGTGCTCAGTTGTTCACAATTTAGGAATATTTCACTTACGCCAACCTCCTCACTTTAATCTTTGATTATTTGGAAGAAATTGACTATTCCGAACCGCAATCCCTCTCTAGCAACATACTCTTTACCATTTAAATCTTCAAGGTGAATGGTATAAGTTGTACTCACTTTTATCCGTCTTTGAGAAGGGAGAGCTCCAAAGACTCTATGGTAAGACTATCACACACCTTAAACCTCAACCAAAAGACCACACTACCTAATCACGCCTTGAGTCACTTGACTCAAAGGTGAGTGAAATGAAATTTATCGCTTCATGACAAGGTGAACATAACTACCTTTATGCTAGATTCATTTATGAGGGAGATGAATGGCATGGTAGTAGAAGAGGTAGAGAAGTAGAGGAAGAGGTGGAGGAGGCAGAAGTAGAGAATGAGAAGAAAAAAGAGGAAGAACAAGAGGTTGTTGCACCTGTTATCCCCAAGAAAAAGCCCTCACTAGAACCTATTGAAGCAACACCCTAAACCTAAAGCAGTTGTTCACACAAATTTATCTCAACATATGAGTTACCGCAAGTGTACGGTGTTGTAGCACATACGGGTCGAACATAAGGAGTGGAATGCAAGACTTAGGGCCTCTTTAGGTGTTGGGATAACATATGATAGGGGTAGATGATGGTTTAAAGTATGATTGAAGTAGAAGGTTTTTTGACATTTTTTTGTTCTAATCTTAATCTTAACCTCTATGTTTAAAATTTTGATTTTTTTAAAGGTGTTTTCACTCTAAAACTTAATTTTTATGCTATAATCTTTAATCATAATCTTAAATTCTTAATCTTGTTGTTTATTCTTGATTGTTATTACATATAAGTGTTTTTTTATATCTGATAACAATGTCATCTAAATTTGATTGAAGTTAGAATTGCGAAACTACTATGTCTCAGAACCTAATGTTCATTCAGGCTACATGAACTAATAGCACACCAAGTACACATATTCACAAAGAGAATGATTCTTTAGAAATTAGAATTAGGAGTTGCAGATTATGTTTTTAGGTATTTGGTTAGAATCTCACGTGAATTACTATGAAGTTAGAATGCAAATCTAAAGTCGCGAGTCTTGGTTAATTCATTTTACGAATGCTATGTTTTAAGTGAAATCAAGATTCAGGTTGACTGAATAACAAAACACCATGGTTGACTGTTTCAATTGATTAATAGGAATCTCAAGTGATTGGTTGACTACCCTCCCAAGCTCCCTCTTTTCTATTTTGTTGGGAAATTGCTTGCTATTAAACCTTTTTCCTAGTTTAAGAAATTGTTTCACAAATATACTATATGCTGTTCACATTAGCTGATTTCATCCATATGTTGGTGCCTCAGGGAACTCTAAACCCTAGATCCGCCACTGATTGAAACTAACAAAAACAATAAAGAAAGAAAACACTAGGGTAGGGGCTGACTTATATGCAATGGACTTCATATGACGAGTTAAGGATCTACTTCGGGTTAATTGTAAAGGTGTTGATTCAAATACAAAAAGCGATCTGATCCTGGATCGGGCTTGAGATCGCCTCCGAGAATCTCATTCCCTCCACTCTCGTGAGCGAGAATAAGACCCACGGGCAACAAATATCCAACAACCCGTCAATCCTTCCCTACTCTTGTAGGCGAAGGGTAAAACTTCCGGTCTATGGGGTGAGCGCAAGGTCCAACTCTCGTTGATCCCTTGCCGTTAACTCCAATCATTGAGAGGAGGTCGAACCTCATAGAAACCCAACTCTCGTTAGTGTTTGGAGGGCGATCCGAATGACCTCAACACAATAAACAGAGTAACCCACTTCTCGAGTTCACAATCAATCCAACATTAACCATTAACTACCAAATTAGCTCATATGCAAAGGTTGGGTCAACCCCCAGCACTAAAAGACTACCTACTACTCATACTATCAATAACAATAACAACAAATGCTAACATGATGATCAAGCTACTGAAATTAAGCAAAAACATAGTATAACTCAACAATGGTGAACATCACAAATCATTATGAAATTGCAAATTAACAAAGAAAAATGTAATTAAAGCAAGAAGAATTATACCTACAAAGTTTGGGAGTGATTGGTAATCAAATATATAAATCCCAGAAATTGCAATAGCTTGAACTTTCACCAACAATGGAGGTTGAAATAAATATAAACCCAAAATTAGTGAGACGATAAAGAAGATACTTGAAGGAATAAAAAAAGGGAAAGTAACTTTGATTACAAATTAATTGAAATACTAAAAAGATTAAATCTAGGGTTCTTTAGACTAATGAAAAAGAAAATAGAAAGCTAGAAACAAAAATAATCTACAATAGGTGAAGCTAAACTATTCTAGGGATCCCCCTTTTTGCTATTACATCAAGCCTTATATATAGGAAAAAACCACTCATTGTAACAGCCAAAAACTATCCAGCTACTTAAACATGCTTTATTATAATTGATGCGGAAGCTTAATACGTGTATCGGACTATTACGTCAATAATATAATCACTAACTTAACTAACTATATTATCCAGTAAGCATTCATTAGAAATTTGAAATATCAGAGTTTATAACATTAAAATATGTGAAGGAATTACATAAGAAACATTTGAAATGATTTAAAACATAAGTTCTGCAGAAAATCCGGCAGAGTTCCGTTTGTTAATCGAATAATCCAAAATATTTCTTTTTGACTCAAAAGTCACCCTGCAATTATAAAACAATAATTTAAAATATCATTCAACCAGTGTCACAGGCACCAATCGTTTCAAAATCACATTACTTCGTAGAGTGTCTCTCAATTAATCCAAAATAGTACTAAAATGATTTGAAATACAAGAGTTCTTTTACTTACATTATTATATTATATGTATGGATGTGATTGCTTGTTGATTACCAGCCTTCACGCTTTCGGTTTTCTTTGACTTCATCAGTCTCAAGAGTTGTCCTCCATTAAGACAGGTTCACAGAACAAAACAACATAATCAGCTTATGTTGAGTACACATTTATAGAGCTTAATTTAAAGATTACTTTGTGTTATTATTTTCTTAATTCGATTTCATAGTTTTAATTATAAATCCTAAGAGAATAAACAGTGTCTTATTAATATCTTAATTCCTCTCACAACCATTTAGTCAGTAGTAGAGGTCTGAGGTCGTCACCCCAAAAGTTTTATGCTTGCAAGCTACCAAGCCAGTTCCATATCCGCATGTTGCCTCGGGTTATCACGAACATGCACTCTAACCCGGGGTCATAAAGAATGCCACCGCCCTGGATTGGTACCTTTTGTCTGGGTGTTGCCCGCATTTTGCCCCACTTAGGTGGACCGACACATTCTATTCCGCCGGAAAGTCGGCTGGCCGAAAAATAAAGTTAGCATTCCCTTACGGCACCGACCTTGGACTTTTATTATTGTCTTTTGCGAAATCCATCGCTTTCTTGAAATTCTCTATATCTGTTTATATCTTTTAATCACAGTTGATGCTTACTCACATTTCGTCATTAGACAGCTTGTGACTACTCATATTTCATCACTAAGCATGCTTGTTCAAGTCTTTTAATTTTGACTCAAGAGCAACATTTGCTTTCTTGAGTTCTTTATTCATAATTTGCTATCAAACATTGCTTCATACTTGATTATAAATTCTTCATAATGAAGTCTTTAGTATTTAACAATAGGTCGTTGCTTCTCATTTTTGCCAGCTTAAAAAAGAGCTGGAAGCGAATCTAAGTCAAAAAGCTAAGTAGAATTGGATAAAATTTGGAGATGATAACACTACGTTCTTTCATCAGAGTATTAAGTCTAGACAAAGGCATGATAAAATTGCTTTTATTAGATACCATGGGCGAGACATCACTGCTCCTGATGCAATTCATGAGGTGATTTTTGATTTCTACCCAAATCTCTTCTGTTTTGTGGACAATGATAGGAGTTCGATAAATATCGACACGGTGTATCAGGGGCCGTAAAACAGCCCATGTACTAAGGGTTCTAATTAAAGGATAATAACACATGATAGGTTAGCATAAGACCATGTACTAAAGTTCTTTACATCAAATTTGGGCACATAATACATCTAGAGAATGTCCTAACGACAAACCAACAAGAGTCTTCAAGTACTTAAAACTTTCAAAACCATACAATCCACATGAAGTCTAAGCTTTCAGAATAATTCTTTTAAATCATAAAACATGTAACCATTTCAAATTTCCCATTCAAGATAAAGTATGTAGACATTTCAAAACAAGTAAGACTCAACTAGTTCATAAATCAACAAAATAGGAAAAACAAGATCTTGCAAAAATAAGAATAAAGAAGGTTTTGTGTGTATACATTCAAGCAAAACAACAAAGGTTAGGTAGTATCTTATCTACATTAAACCCAAATATAAAACCTCCAAAAGTTAGAATAAGGTTAAAAGGCGTTAAACTCTCAAAACAACTTCACTAGGTTTCCTAGTAAGGTAGTTACCCCAATTGTAGTATCTTCTTGATTTTTTTGAAGGTTTTTCTATGATAATCCTTGCAAACTAGCACCTCCTATATCTCCTTCAAACATCAAAGAACACATGAGAATTTTAATAGGACTTGCAATGACAAGAATTAAGAGAAAAAGAAAGAACAAGGAAGAACCTCAAAACTGCCAGAATTGGCGTGTTCAATGGAGGGGAAAGAAAGCTTTGGGTATTTTTGTTCACAATGAATCTGAATGAGATTTTTGGTGGAGTAAAAGTACACTCCCCAAATAACAATTAAACCAATTCTATAGTCTACTCAATCGCTACCATTACCCACTAAATCTATCATAATCATAACAAATACAATTAAACATTAAAACAACTTATGAAATTATCCAATCAATCATCACACCACCAAAATATAACATGAAAGCACACATTATTAAAATTTCATCCCTAAATTAAACCCCAATCACTTCATTGTTCAAAAGTAACATCTTTAATTATCACCCACAATAAGATTAAATAAAATTGATACACAATAAGCACACAACCCATGATTTCTCATCACACTTAAAACCCTAAATCATAAATATGTTCAATTTATCAATTAAAATCTAACCCACAAAAAAATTCAATGGTAACGACACAATAATCAACATCACACTCATAAACTTTATACAACTTTGAATTGAAAACAAGGAGAATCAAATGGAAGAAGAGGAGGTGTCTTATAAGGGTAAAACTAGAAAAAGGTGAAGGGGTAAGTGAAGGTTGTGGTGGTGGTGGCACGGGACCAAACCGATCGGAGAAAGGGCCCCAAAACCGGCCACTGTGGCTGCCGGCACGCACAGAAACTGCAGCTCATTAGGCTGCTGATGCCGCGGGTGTTTGGAGGGGGAAGGAGCAGCTGCGTCACAAGTTGGAGAGGGGGAGGACCGGTGGTGCTGTGAGAGGTCGGCTGCTGGACGGTTTTGTGGTTCTGCCGTGACGGAGAGTGTAGAAAAGGGAAAGGGGAGGTGCACCGTTTTTGCTTGTTTGCAAGGCTATGAAATGGTCTCACTTTAAACCCTAGCCCATCTCTTTATAAGGTGAATCTTCTAATAAAGCCTTATTAAGACAACCCACTTTCATGTGCTCATAGTTTAAAAAAAATATTAATTTTAATTCGGATCTCTTTATTTTAATAATCACAACTCTATTTTCAATACAAATATGTTAATATTTAATACTCGTGTGAGACACGAATCTGTTAAAACTAATTCGAAAATAATTTAATTAAATCCTAAAATCTCCAAAAACTATTGTAATAATAAAATAATGACTTCATAAAATGGTGGGGTGTTACAGACTACCCCCTTAAAAGAAGTTTCATCCCCGAAACTAGAGTAACATGGCACTAGTCATGAAAATTTGTATTTCTAATAACTAAAGAAAGTGTTTTTAACCTAAGAATTAACTCAAAGATCGTGACTTATTGACTCTATTAGCAAAAAGAATACACAATCGATCAAAATAGTCATACATACTTAGTTTCGAGGAAAAAAATATCGCCCATATCGACACAAACAACCGAGCAAAGTATGAAGTTATGACACAAACCTGTCAAAAGCATGTAAATATCACATAAATAACCAAAACAACCAATCAAAAACATGCAACTATCACACAAATTGACCCAAACTACCGATCCAAAGCATGTGAATTTGTAATAAATTGATAGCATAGAGGAGAAAATGCGTGAAAACACACTAAATTCAATCGCATTCTACCCCCCCTTAAAACGTAGTTACGACCCCGTAACTCAACTAATCTCAAGAATAGGTTAATCTGAATCTGCTCAAAGACCTCATCAAGTCCTATAAATTTCGTGCTTGACTTGCTTTTACTAACAATTCACAATATTCCTTTCATCAAGCGAACTCTTAATAGTAATCTCTCATAGTGAACGCATTATAACCTGTAGTGACCCCTTTTCAAGTTTACAAAACATCACAATCATTTCTTTTCACTTATTTATCTCATAGAATAGTCGACTCGATGAGACGTTCGCTTAATTCACTTTACTTTAATTTATTCACTTCAAAAGTCCTATAAAAAAGGCTGGATAATAGTATAGATCTCGGTGTAACAAATATCTCAAAATATTTTAGAGCGAGGAATGTCATACTAAAACAATTAAATAAATGTGATTGAACAAGGGAGTTCACTAGGGTGACACTGGTATTATCGAGTGACTTTATCCATAAAATTTGATACGTTTGTATGGCTGCAATACAGTATGTTGAATTTGGATCATTTCACAACGTAAGGTAGCATGGTTACTACATGAAAGAGCATAGTTTTATTAGGACTTGTAGAGAAACAATTTTACTTCCAAGCAAGTTTCAAGGGAACTACTCAAATGTTTTAATAAGGCATGGATGAAGTTGATGGAGTAAGGGTAGCAAAATCATTCCAAGTAGTGTTTAACAACCATAGCCAACTAGTAGATGGACAGACATTATAACTTTTACTAATATATAATAACATGATATAAGTCAATTTCAAGACATTTTCACATGGAAATGTTTCAGGATATAATTATATACTACTAAAACTCCAATTTAAAAGAGTATAACCCCACTTTAATATTTTAACAACTTAATTGACTTTTGAATTACTTATTTTAGCTTTACAAGTTTATCTTAGAAAAACAATCAAACACTCAACACTTTACCTTAAAACGTTAGTGAGTTTTATATATGTAGATGAGAACTTTAGTTATGCAACTGAATCATTAGTTAAGTTATACATTTAGGAAGACATTTTACGATACACTTTTGAACGAGAACAATATAGAGTATTCATAGTGATTCAATCACCACATTCATGACTATCCCATCTATAGAATCCTTCAATTCCATCGTAACAACCCATTAATACTATATTTGGATTATCAACTTAACCAATATCCCCTAAATGATCCATACTACGATAAACATATATTTCTCTAAGTCTTTGCACTTAATCCAAGGAACACGACACAAGCCAATTCAAATTTACTATATGATACTTAATACTTTTGATAACTAAAAAAAATGCAATGAAAGGTTGGTGTGGTTGATGGTCAAACCCACCATAGTGCAGAATGGTCATCATCACTTCCAGACTCTCACACTTGGAAGACATTTTCAAAATCTAACTGAAGTCATTTATTTAACATACTAGGGTCGGTGAACGTTACTCCGAACTATACTTCACACTTCCGTGCACTTGTATGAGTTAAATAATTAATCTTTCACGTTATCGGGTACATAATCTCTTTACTTAAAAATACTCTAAGCTTTTACATAACTTCTTGATTATAATTCATGACTCGATGCATGAGTAAATAAAAACTCACACTCATGCTACCACTTCACAATTCGTACAACATGCTACATATAATACACCAATTGCTTAAGTATGATTTGATAATAACCGACATGGTTATACTTAGATGGTGATACATCAATACATGATCTCAACTCCATATATTTAACTTAATAATTTTAAGTATCATAAGATAATCCTAACCTTTTCCCTAACATGAAATGCTCTTTTCATCAATCATATCAGATCAAATCATATTATAACATATTAATCATGCATCATGACTCGATTAGTAGATCAACAAATTAAATTCATAACTCAGAACGTAATGCATGTTTCAGGTATATAATCCACTTATAGATACCACATTTTGCAAGTGACTGTAGTTGGTAATTATAAGTTCACAACCATGATACTAACATGCATATAAGAACTCGATTTCATGGAGCAATCAATGAAAAATTCTTTGTAAACCAATTTAGACTTACTTGAGGGGTCACAACACATTTTCGAACCAATTTAGTATGGTAAAAGGATTAAAACCAAATTGGATGGATTTGGTGGTAATACACTTGGAATATTTGTCCGAAACTTCTTACATAACAAATGACCTCGAATTATTACTGAACTAATTCAATTTGTTACAAACGCTTTTAAGTATGTGATATTTTAATTTGATGTGAAATTAGTCAAATCGTCTAGGAATCAGTTAAGACTCTTCGATAAGTTAATGGAGGGTACACTTCTAATTGATGTTTCATAGCTTGAATACATAATAACATTGTACATAGGATCAAAAACTTAGAACAACACATTTAAGAATCATCACAACCAAAAAAAATGAAAGGACAAACAAGTTCGAACCAATTGAAATATTTGTCTGATTTTCTAGTGTCATTCCTACGTCAATAACTTTCGAAGACAATAAACAATGGTCTCCAATTTACACTACACCTTAGTTTTAAAAAGCGAGAGGAGCAAAGGATCCTTGAAGCCTAGGCGCAAAGCGCAACGCGCATGCGTGAGTGAGCTTTTCTTAGGAAAGGCGCATTCATCTCACTTAAGCGTAAAAATCGGTTCAAATATATATATAATACATAAAACAACTTGATATTCATATTTTAGTATCAACAAGGTTGAAAACATTCATTATCCTTGCGGTAAATACCACTTTAGCACAAAACTATTATAATGAGAATATGAAAATTCCCAAAGTTATTTTCTTCTTCACATGTTGTATGTTTTTCAAAAATAAAATAAAATAAGGCAACAATTTTCCACACTTTATATTCTAGTGAATTTGGGTTTTGAATTTTATTTATTTATTTATTTATTTTTACAAACAAGCAAAAGTTAATTACCAAGCCCAACAAGGAGGCGCATAGGGCGCACCATGCATGAAGCACATCAAGGCGCTTAAGGCACACACCTCTTGTAGTGGGCTTTGCCTGCCAAGGCGTTTTCAGCCGAGCCTGAGCTCGAGGCGCCCAAGACGCAAGGCAAGGTGCGCTTTTTGAAACTAAGCACTATTCCAATGTGTAAGTATTTTCTTACCAATTTCAACAACATGAGTAAAACTATTGCCATTTGATATACATAAAACACCAACTTGACTTCAACAACCATAATATTATTCTTAATATATCATTAAGACGTTATTTACAGGCTATCATATCAATTATCTAACAAATCAACTTCATTTACAATCATGTCAAACTCCTATCATATTAGTTACGTACTTATTCTTGTTTAAATCACTCACAATCCTATTTGCCTATTAATCATATTCAAGAGGACTTTGATCATAACTTCATATTCTATAGTCAATGAATGCATAATATTGGACTCATGAAAATGTTCGATCAAATAATTAAGAGTGAAAATCATTGTATATTACTATATCAAAACTCATAAAGCTTTATAGAAATCTATTCACATGAATGTATTTCCATGCACATAAGACCAAAGTTTATACTATCCTCACCATCAAAAGGAAATACCAGATACAACCAACTTCTCTATAAGTCAATTATCCATACACTGTTTTCCGTAATTAATACCTATCACGCAACTCATGAATTGCCCAACATACGTAACAATAGTCATTAGTACTCGGATAACACATAAATCGACTCTACTTAATTGCTTAGCATCATATCATCATTCAACAACAATAATAACTTTTAATTATAATAATAGCATACATGAAAATGAGTCTTAAAATAACCTAAACAATTTATATATTTACCTATGCACGTGTAATGATAATCATTATGCATGAATATGTAATATGGGATATATATATATATATATATATATATATATATATATATATATATATATATATATTTTTATTATATATATATATATATATATATATATATATATATATATATATATAATATATATATATATATATATATATTTTTATTATGATATATATAACGAGATATTTGAAAGTGGTTAAGCTTTTGGTTCAAGTGATACCGATGAGTTATGGCGACGAAAAGAAGTCATGAAGTCGAAAAGAAGTTATGAAGTTGAAGGGGAGAGAAGGAAATAGAAATAACAATGAGAAGTGGTTGTGACTGACACTTAGAGTGTTGTGAAATCACCCTCATATTATGACATACTTTACTGATTCTAATTATGCTTTATAATGATATAATGTTAATTACTGACGTGTACTGTTTGTTTTTTTGTTGATTGTTGGTCTTTGATGGCCCCGCTATGACGCGTTGCTCTATGATCTTACGTCGAGCAACGGGGACATTATAGATAGTCATTACAGGTGATGGAGCTTCTATGCATCACATACGGGAGGGAATGAGTGAGAACCTTGAAGCATGCAATGTTATATTGTTTTTGACGTACACGTAGTTTCTTCGCATTTAAATTTGTTTATGTTTTTGGCTTAAGGCATGTCCTCCTTTTTGTATAAGTTATCTCCGCTGCGTAGTTTATAGCTTGTATGGTTTTAAAGAGTCAAGTCAGTTTAAAACGCTAGCGTTGACACCGGAACCACGATCTATGCTTGGGATGTTGATTTGGGAAGCCGGCGATGAATCATTTCGCCGTGATATAGTTTTGATAGGCCATCGATGCTTTTACTTTATTGGATTCTATATGACTCTTGTTTTTCTACAAAAGACGAATTCTTTTGGGGCAGATGCTGCCGAAATTTCCACTCACCTCTTTAAAGTTAATCTTTAACGTTTATTTTAATTCTTTTCCTTGTTCTTTTTATGTAACACCCGAATTTCCTTCCGTTCTTCATGATTTTGGTTTCGTTTAAGGGGTCAGAAATTTAGGGGTGTTACATAAAGGGAAGTTAAGCCCAAAATTCATCGGGCCTTATGAGATACTTAGCAGAATGGGTGAAGTGGCATATGAATTAGCCTTACCCCTAGAATTGGACCATGTGGACAATGTCCTCCATGTATATCAGCTCAAGAAGTATATCCCAGACCCTTCCCACATTCTAACTTACGAACCTCTACAAGTGGATAAAACTTTAAGCTATGAGGAAAAACCCTTGCGAATCCTTGATAGGCGGGAGAAAGTGTTGCGACGCCAGACCATACCTCTTGTTAAGGTATTATGGTCACACCATGGAGATGAAGGAACAACTTGGGAACCAGAAGCAAATACGAGGGCCAGATATCCATATCTATTTATACAAGGTAAAATTTAAGTTTCGGGGACGAAACTTTCTTAAGGTGAGAAGAGTTGTAATAGCCCTAATTTTGACACTTTAATATTGAGATTAAACCTTAATAAACTCCATTAAAGCCCCTAAATTTGAAAATCGACTATGGATGTAAGAGACCTTAAGTACATGCTAATATTAGGAATATTTATATTGAATTAATTAAATAACCTTAATATCTAGTCCAATAATCGTTAGTATTGTTAGATTATTAATATTAGTGGTGAAAGTCAAAAACTTAAAAGATGAACAATTTTTCCAAAGAGGTACAAACCTTGTGTCATGAAAAATAATTCCAAATAATAGCCTAGTAAGCTATAAAATTTAAACACCACTTTTATACCAGAGTTACCCCATTAACCCAATCAAAATAATAGCCTAGTATAGCCATAGAGATAGGCTTTGAGTGTGCTTTTGGAGAAAAGGTCAGTTGTAGTTTCTGATTTTGGCACTTGGTCAAAAGCCTTTTGTAAACCCCTCAAATCAAATCATTTTTGTGGATGCAATATACCTCTGTACTCCTGACTCAATAGTCGTTAATTGTTAGTGAGTTAAATGTTGAGAACTACAAATACCTTTATAAGGTTATTGAAGTTACAAATACATAATTTTAATGAGTCATGAGCATAGTGTCTAAAGTTACTTGTTGTGATGTTTTGATTGTAGTTCTTCTAACTTCAGAGAATATAATAATTGATATTGAGACATGATATCTTTTAAGATTTGTCACTATCGTCATACTAGTTTCATATTAACATTGTAAGATTTTACGTGTGAATTGTAATATTTTTGAAGTAACATGAATTGATATAACTCACATTTAGTTGGTGCAAATGAACGACTCTCATGATCCTTTTGTTCTTAAATCGATGGAAATACTTGTGTTGTCATTGAGTTAACGATCATGAGTTGTATTGAATAAAATGTGTGTGTGCTAGAGTAATCGGAAACTCATATTGAATTAGTAATAGTGGTTACTTTGACTTTTAGCTGGTATGACACAGTAGACAAGTGAACTTATTAGTTCTACTCCTAACTTATATAGGTGTCATTCATAAGAGGAAAATAGAATCTCAGTTGGATGACCTATGTTACCTTTGGTCGTGCAGTGACGCTTACAGGTACGTACACGCAGTAATTAACCCTTACATGCATCTTGCATTGCATATATATATCGATATTGATTTGTTTTAAAACATATGTTGTACACTATCTATGAATCATCGTCGAAATGAAATATCAAAGTTATTGATTATATAATTTTCAAATTTACTAATAGAGAACGATACTCGTATGCTAATTGCTGATAATGATTTAGAATGAGAACGATTCCCTTGTTAGTAAGAATGGTTATTATTTTTTGAAAGGGAGCGAGTCCCTTACTAATAGTGTTGTTTATTGTTAATTAGAATAGTGAACAGTTTCCATATTGATGAGATTGATTATGGCTAGTTGAATGAGAATGATTCTTTATCAATGAGTTTGACTTACTTAAGTTTGAATGGGAATGA